>CAJUYI010000067.1:16356-32476 GCA_910591695.1 Galerucella pusilla
GAAATGAATGATTTATTACTCCTTGTCCTTTCTATATAGACTATATATTATAGCTGATAATAAATTTGCTGACATCAGCGCATACTAACATTATTATTTTTGTGCTAATAAATGAAATGAAAATTATGAAGGGGGGGTTTAAAATGCGAAAATCTCTAAAACCAGTAACTTTTCAGACTTATGATAGGTATAACTTATTGTCGCAGAAATATTGCAGTTTTAATATTTTTCAATAAATAGAGGTATACCGATAACGATAAATAAGTTAATCGCACAGTTATACCAATTACATAGCTTTTGTGGCGCCCTCTATAAAACACATCGATATGGATAACATATTATAATTTTCCAGGCCCTAAAACCCCCATCTTCAAATTTTTACGTTTGTATATCCAAAATCTTTCAATTTACTGAGAAAAAATCTTTTTGACATTTCTACTTTGCCAACCTTCATCTTTCTTATCATCAATATTTTATTAAAAGAAGTTGCATCAGATTGTCATATGTTTAGGCCAAGAATCTTCCATTTCACCTTGGTCCATTACTCACGGACCACCATGTATATACCCAAATTGCTTAAAACAATTCGTAGTTTTTGTAATTAAAACCAGCCACACTATAAAAAAAAGTGCTTGCTTTAGGTAGCTCTAACGTAGTGGACTAAAAGTCTGTATAATACTTTGAAATAATTATGTGTTGAATGTATGTTCTGTAAGTGATGAACCTGGTCGAAATCTCCAAGATATGGAAATGGTTTGGTGCAGGCTTTAAAACGGAATATGGAATGGTTCATAGAAATGGGAAGTGGTGGTGCAGTGGATATAGACCTGTAAGTATTTATTTTATTTTTCCGTAGACCGTGTTATATTCATTGAATGTCAAAATTATCAATCACATGTTGATAGAAGCAATTTTTTGCCTAAATACACAACCAAGTACACTACTTTTATAAAGTAGCCCAAGATAATACCCCATTACTCAGAATCTGTATACATCAGTAATATTTTCTTGAAATCTATTGTTGGTAAAACTACACAGTGTCTAGAAACTCTCCTGCCAAATGGAAACTGCAGTTACTAGAGGTGATTTTAAGTCGATTAAGCTTAAATTATATTTCAAATTATCCAAAAATACCGTTACTTAAAATATTCAAACTTGGTATAATTAATAAACAGTTCGGTGAACATTTTGAACCTTAGTTTAATATTACGGTTGGGATTATACTTTTGGTATAATCCCAATAAGATTATGGGTCTAATGAGAACCCGTTACCTACCAAATTTAATTCAAAATAGATAACCACTCAATAGTCAGAAGAAACTCCAAACACAATAACCATTCAAATAATGAAGTATGTAAAAACAAATTCCATAAATTATTAACAAAAATATATTTAAATCTGAAGAAAAATTTATTAAGTAACTAATAGTCAAATTATGTATCAAATAATATTTCAAAACCAATGTGAGTCATTTTCATTGAGAAATATCTGATTTAGAGTTTAATGAGAGCCCATTACTCAAATCACCTACTAGCCAGAAAAAGATTAAGGGTTTAATGAGAACCCGTTACTAAATCTAATTCAAAAAACAACTCCAACAAGAGTCCAGAAATATTTAAAATAAACAAATAACAACTAATCATGAATTTGTGATTTTAAAATATGGAAAAATTTTAAATTATAAATCATTAACTGAACTATATTGTATCAGTCCTATAATGTTGTTGATACATATGAATATCATCATAGAGAGAAATTTTATGGATATACTATATTATAATCTTTTAAACGTCTATACAAAGGAACATTAAGATCTATTTAATTGTAGTCGCTTATTCAAACAAAAATTATTGTTTTGCAATTCTTTATTAATTTGTAAATATTCAAGAAAGTCCAACATATTAAAATTTTTAGAATTAACTCCTTTTAAAATTAGTAAATTACGATTAGGACTAAAATTATGCTTATTAAATTTTAGATGATGACCAAAAGCTGAATTCTCACATCTGCTCAAATGTTCACCTATTCGAACTTTTAAAGGTCTACAAGTTCTACCTATATATGAAGCTTCACAATCATTGCATTCAAGTTTGTAAATACCACTTTTTGATAATTTAATAATTTTATCTTTTGAATTAACCAAATGTTTACTCAAATTATTAGTGCTCTTAAAAGAAATTCTTGTATCTATTCATTTTATTTTGCAAATATTAAATTACATTCAAACACTAAGTTATAAAATTAACATCATATTAATGTTGGAAACAAACAAATTTAATTTTTACTCATACTAATGCTTGGACATATCCAACTTTTTTTAGTAACTTTTTCCGATATTGTCAAATTTAAAAGCAGGTACTTCACTCTTGAGTGAAACTAATATTTTTTGACAAACCTCGTATACGACTAAAATATTTGATATTTTGATGACTGTATTGTATGTTTTAGATAATGCAGAACTTTTTATGATGAATAACTTTTCTTCCTAAAATTTATAATTAAAGAGTTTTCCATATGATTCCAACTTTTAGGGGGACATATAATAAAAATAATTTTGGGTATTTTTATCGTTAAGTCGAAAATCCCTTATGATGTCTATTCAATAAAAAACTTTGTGTTCCCGAATTTTTTTTTCAATATAATTAATGATTTAACGCAAACCGAAATAATTTTTGGCAGACCAACTATTTATTGGCTTAGTTTCTGACAAGTAGGTGTGTCTGAATTGCTATTAATATTTGTTTGCACGCCTTAAAACACGTTTCGGTACAACCTTTCTGTTTTTAAAATTATTTAAAACAAAAATAGGACAACTTAAATATATTTCAGCTACCTTAAAAAAATTAATGTCAACTTATTACTTTTGAACGCTTTAGCCTTCTGGAGAATAGTGTTAGTAATGTTGGGACAATCTTTATTCATTACATCGACTCATGGAATCAAAGGATGCAGTCTTGCCAGGACGACCCTGGGAAACTGGCGCCGAAGAAATATTTGGCGATGACCAAGAAAAACCTACATTCAACAGTAGGATTTCTGACTGGCCACTGTCAACTAAGGAAACACGTCCATACTATGGGGCTAGTGGACACACCTCTATGCAGGATGTGTGAACAGGAAGATGAAACTGTCAGGCATGTCTTGTGTGCTCGGTGAGCCTACACCTGCCGATATAAAGAAGATGTCTCCTAGTGACCTGTCCGCCTTCCTAGAAAGGTCGAGATGGACGATGACCTAGGAGGACAAATCCTCGGGTGAATGTACAATGGGTTACATGTGACATAAGTGCTGTGAGCCTACAATCACCCTCCCTACACTACAGATACTGATACATCGACTTTTGCTATATTTCGAGTACCCTTGTATACATTTTATTTATTAGTTTTTAAGAACGATCTAACAGAATACTACATAATACACAGTTGATAATTTAAAATTGTGATAAATAGCTTCTTTCTAATGGTCTATAACACCCATAGAGTGTCTTTATAAAAAAACAGACATTAAATCGATTCTTCTGCCAGATATACCCATTAAAACCATTCACAGACCCAAGGGTTGCCACCCTGAGTGTTTTACAAAATAAAAACTGTCTTTACACAGCCTGTAAATGTCATTTTCTCCAGCGCAAACAAAATCTATTTCACAGAATTTTAAGGCGTGCGTACAGGGGGGCATTAGAGATTTTAATTAAATTTTTTTATCTTTTCAAAAGTGGCTATATCATCCAAAATGTGCAAAAAAGTATACAGTACGATTCTTATTTTTGAAACGATTATAAATAAACTAGTGAAATTTGGAAACTGAATAATAATATTACGTCACAAGGATTCCAAATGGAACCCTATGCGACACCTCCTTTCAAAGGTATCGAAAAAATCTATTCAATGATATTAATCTTGTTTGTGGCAGTTTATGTCAGTTTTAATGGCTTGTTCTATATCTGTGGAGTAGGGAGGGTGAGTGAGGCTCACATTACTTAGGCCACATGTGACCCATTGTACATCCTACCGACGAGTTGTCGTCCTAGGTCATCGTCCACCCTGTGCTTTCCAGGAATGTGGACAGGTCACTGGGAGATATCTCCTTTATATCAGCAGGTGTAGGCCAAAATTCATCGAACACACACTCTCTTATTGACGATAACTCCGGACACTCGCATAAGACATGCCTGACAGTTTCATCTTCTTGTTCACACATCCTGCATAGAGGTGTGTCCGCTAGCCCCATGTATGTATGTATGTATGTATTTTGGGGTGACATTTACTGGATCTATTGTGCCCCCTTACTTCTACTCAGTTTCTGAGGAGAGTCTCAGAAACTAGTAGTTCCTTTATTCCTATTTTCCGGAGGAATTTTAGGATGTCTGCAGGCTTTAACTTGGGCAAATGCTCCTCTTTTATCCATTAATATCCTAGGTACTGTGCTCTAGGATTCTGAAGTGCTGTGCAGTTGAAAAGTGAGTGGATGGAGGTTTCTTCTTCCATTCCACAAAATCCGCATTCTTCTTCCTCCACTATTTTGAGCTTTTTCAGGTGCCCATTCAGGCGACAATGTCCCGTCAGGATCCCTGTTAATACTCTCAGCGCAGTTTTACTTTGACTTATGCAATTTTTTTGATCTCAACAGGTTGTAGTCACCCAGAAGAGTCTTTGATTGTATAAGCCCTACAAGATCTATCCAATGATCAGATCTTCCCTTTTTCTCGCTTTACTTATTTCTTTCAATATTACATTGGGGCTGATTCCGCAGAAGGGTTCAGGCGCTCAGAAAGGTATTTCAGTCCCCCTCTTTGTTAGTTCATCTGCTATTTCATTTCCTTCTATTCCCGTGTCTCCTGGAATCCATAGTAGGGTGACTATATTGTTCTCGCCTAGTTCATTGAGTTTGTCTAGGCCTAGGCATTCCCACACCATTTTGGAACTGATTACACAAGAGCTCAGTGCCTTAATGGCTGCTTGACTATCCGACCTTATGATAATCCTTTGTCTTCTGTATCCTTTATCAATATTGAACTGGGCGCACTTTCTTATGGCGTGTATTTCTGCTTGAAAGATACTTTGGGATTTTCCCAAGCTTTCAGAGTGTTTGGTTCCTGGCCCGAACACTCCTATCCCAGTTCCTTCTATTGCTTTTGAGTCTGTGTACCATTGAATGGCATTCTTTCCGCTAGCCTCATAGTATGGCGGTGTTTCCGCATTTGATAGTGGCCAGTCAGAAATCCTACTGATGATCCTGGCAAGACTGCATCCTTTGATTCCATCCCATCTCTTAAGGGATTGAGCATGAGTATAACGTTTGGCTAGTTCCGCAATTGTCGAAGTCGTTAAGCCGTAGGTGTCACTGGGCCCTAAAATGTTTAGTCCAGCTGCTTCCCTGGCTAAAGAATCGGCAATGCGATTACTTTTACTCTTGTCGTGCCCCTTAACCCACCTCAGGATAATATTGTTATCTGCCGAGGCTTGTTAGTAAACATTAAAATTTAAATTCCATTCCAATCAAAGATTGAACAAACTACTGAATAATTAGTCATTTACTTACTGACAGTAAAGTATCCTATTTTAAAAATCCTGTCGTACTTTTTCAAATGTGTCTGTGGAAATGGCCCTACACTCTGCAACAATTCTTTGTTTTAAAACGTCAATATTGTCAGGTTCGGTGACTTAGATCTTCGATTTAAGATTCCTCCACAAAAAAATCCAAATGTGTATGGTTGATGGATCGAGCTGGCCATTCCATTGAAGCTCGTGGATTTAAACCAGTGAAGGTTAAAAAGAAACCTTCCACTGATTACTTGTACTTAGGTACTTATTGAAAATAATCTCATGATACCGTTATGCAATCTTTAATACATATGACTTTTGGCCTGTCCAAACCTTTTTCTATTGTTCCATGGATATAAAAGACCAAGAAAAAACCGAAAACTTGTATCAGCTCTAGAACATTTATGGAAATTTCAAGATATATTTAGATTATTATGTAGGAATATTTAAAATGACCGTAGGTACTTATTGCATTAGAAATAATGTTTTATTGCTCTCTCGTGCATAAAAAGAGACTATAGTTGGGAATTTTACCCAAATTTTACTATTTAATGTATGACCGTTCCAGAGAGGAGAAGAGAGAGGAGACTTTTGAATAACACTGTATTATATTGAATTAAAATGAGACGTATTTAAAACTATACTGGGACGTTCCTGATCATAGCTAGATTTGTATCTTGTTTAGGAATTGTCATATACCTCAAACACTATATATTTTTTATTTTTTTCATTGTTTTTGATTTAGACTGATTTTAATCCTTTTAATTATTTATAGTCCACGAAAATGACTGGATTGTAACTCCATTGTTTTTCAAGGAAGATTTTTTCATGCTCTATCAATGTACGTAATATAATATGCAAAATTAATTGGTCATGCGGTACATTGCATTTTACGTTTTAAATATTTGTTCCCACGGTTGCGGAATTGCTTATTTCTGAAAAATAATAACGACACATGACTTCTTACAGTGAAATCTACCAACAAAACAAACCGCATAAGTAATGCAATTGCAATATCGTACAGGGCGAGAATCAATTAATTTGTTTATAACTGCATAATTTGCAAACTAATCAAGATACAGATTCATAATTTCATACACGTTATTTGTAAATTTGAGGGCATAATTGGGTGCAATATAGGTGATAAAAATATCGGGTTTTAAATTTGTTTATTAATAATATTGTATATAATGGTTTTTTGCTCATAACTTCGGACCTAATCGATATTTTTTGACGTGCTAGTCTAGTTTTGTAGATCTTTTGAGGAGAAAAAAAAAGTTCCCTAACGATTTTTCTGTAAAATTCGGGGTGAGTGTATCTTATTCTACATCAATTTTGCCCTCTTGTCAAGAAAAATTAGCCACTAGGAGGGAAACAATACTCACATCTCTAGGTATATTGCCTGGACTATTATAGTATTCATTGATCTAGCTCTAATAATTCGCGCATCTATTTAACAATAGAATCATAGACTCAGGAACGTTTCCTTGTGGTACCCAAACATTTAATAAAAAAAGCCCCAATAAAAAATTTCATTTTACTACGCCTATGACATTTCAAATAGAAGTAATTTCTTTGAAAAACTTCAACCTCCATGTCATAAACTGGAAGTGAAAAGATTTTTGAACATTTATTTATGGTTCTACTGTCCGAAATAAAAAGGGCAGGTAAAACCCATAGCGACCATTTTAAAAGACATTTTTTCTCTCTGAAGAAGCATTATATTATTGGTACAGGTGAAATTTGATTATTCGAAAGGTGTGTTATACTTTTGACGTTTCTATTGGTTTGAATATGTACGAATGGGAGGGCCTTTGTCATATACAGAATGTCTCGTGAATTAGGGGCATGATAGATCCATCCATCTAGCAGAATTAGAAATTTAATTAATGCAACAGTAACTACTATCACTGAAGCGCGCATGTACTGTATTGAAAATTCCACACTTGTGATTTTTAACCAATCAGAACGTGTATTTCTGTCAGATCACCATAGCAACGGATGAATTTTATCGGAAATTTTTCCTGGTGGGTACCCAACAGCGAATTATACTGGAAACTTTTTGACGTTTATAATGACAGAATATTATTTTTTGAGAATCTAATTTTTATTTGTTTACATAATAATTTTGATCAATTTTAACAAAAAGCTTGAATGTTTTCTAAATTCATGGACCATTATGATTGATGTTTATATTAAAAACGCAATTTTTGTATACTATGGCAGGTTGATTCGAAGTTGCTTGCTCTTGATTTAGAGATTCTTGGACTGTCTTTGCAGAAGTTGAAGCAGACCTCATTGCGTCAATTATATCCTGATGATGGCCCGAGTCAATTTGCAGATATGGTTTTATGGAGTGACTGCTACCATGCCCTGTTATTTTAATTAATCTCTGTTCTCCAATTCCCGTTTTGGCTAGAGTTGAAACAGCAGTGGCCCTCGCAGAATGATTTGTTATCTTGATCTTGTTGACATCGATTCCAAACACTGATGCCGCCGATTTGAACCAGGAAGATATTGTATTTTGTCCAACCGGGCTGTTCTCGTACCAACCTTTGGAATTGGGGTGGTGCCAGTTTGGATTTGGAGTTAAAAATAAACTATTCGTTTTGATGAGCTGGTCTCGCTTGCTTATTAGTTTTTTGAACAGTCTTATTGGGCATAATTCTTCATTGACTGTATTCGGTACAAGCCACTTTCTGTCGGCCATTCTTTTTGAACCGCCTTGAGTAGTCTTGGAGAAAACCGGGTTATACTCAATGCGTCCTGTTGGTTTCCCTTGATTGTCCATTTCCTCCACAAAATATTCTATTGCTGCTGCCGCTCCTTCATTTCCTCTCCAGGCCAATTCATGAGCAGCAATGTGAAAGAACTTTCTTTGCAATCCTTCCGGAAGTTTTTCGTCCCAAAGCTCAATAATCTTTATCAATTCGTCTGCTGAAAGTGCGGATAAACTTGCCTTTCTCTTGGTTGCATCTATTTGTAGCTTCCGACGCTTAGCATTTTTTGCAGCTCTTGCGTTGACAAATTCTATGTCAGAGAATGGATTAAATTTGCGATTATACCTTTCGAAAAAATATTCCTGCAACTGCTTAGCTGTAGAATTCCATAGAACTTTACGTGACACCCTTTATAGAATATACTTATTTTCATTGATTTGTTTGTTCCACTCTGTATAAATTCTAGAAGTGGACAGGAATGAAACGTTGTGGCAAAAAGCAAATGAAATTAGCGATATTTCCAAAATTCATTAATCAAGTGGCTTGGTCAGTACAAAAAAAATACATATATTCATTTATAACGATACGATAGGAAACGACTCTTGGCATCTATTACAAAACAAACATTTCGACATGATTTTCATTCATTTTATTAAGTCGTGAGTCGAAATTTCATGTCATCTTCGAATTGCAAAAGGCAACAACGATGACATATTTTTTTTATCGTAGCGTTGAAACTTGAACGTCAACCGACTTTTAATATATTAACAACAAGTGTGCAATATTCGGTCTTGTCAAGTCAGAGATGGATTTAGGAAAAATAATTTTGCCAGGTGTGGATAGATATAATCTTAGCGATGAATTAGGAAGTGGTCATTCTTTTTTGTTCTATTCTAAGGGAGTAATTTGAATTGTTGAATAAAAAACTGTTGCCTAGGTTAGATAAGGTTAGGTTTGTGGTGAGTGGGTCTATAAGGCCCTTCACTGCGACTCGCAAGAGTCTATTGTGGCTCATACGTAATAATATTTCATCAAACAAATTCAGCTTCTTGATAAAGCCCATTAGTTTATTTGGTTGATGATATTACAGGACCGAGGGCGAGAGAGAGAGACCCTGCCAAACATCAGATACCTAATTCGAGACGCGGCGGTTCAGGCACAAATTATATGCTCTGCTGTTTCATCATTGATATACTAATTAGTCTATTAATCATACATATGTATGGTTTTCTTAATTGTTATTAATGTTTGTCAATTCTGTTGTATATTTTTAAACTGTCAATATCTTATCTGTCTGTCAAGTTATGTGAATTAAAGCCTACTGTTTATGAACATATAAATGAAGCCACAACATATACTTCTGCTTTAAAAATTTTAAAAGACCTGTATGTTAAACCTACAAATCTAATGTTTGCAAGACATATTCTAAGTACCCGAAAGCAAAAAATCAATGAAACCATTGATCAGTATATTCAGGAACTAAAAATATTGTAACTTTAAAGCTGTCTAAAGTGAACAAAATAAAAACGATTATATCAGAGATGCATTTATAAGCGGCATTTTGCAAGCTAATATCCGGCAACGATTACTTGAATTTAACAATTTATCGTTAGAAAATGCAGTATCTACATCGAGATCTTTAGAAGAATCTCAAAAGCAGTCAGATTCATATAAGTCGCAGTCAAATTTTAATGACGCAGTCCAGGTAAATTCAGCTTTGTTTAAACAAATATCTACTCAGACATGCTATTTTTCTGGACATCCTAGACATCCACGATCTCTATGTCCAGCACGAGACGCAATTTGTAAAAACTGCCAAAAATCTGGTCATTGGGCTAAAGTTTGCATGGAATCTAAGAAAATTTCAAGTATATTCGCAAAACCGACATCTGCATCTACATTTTTTATCGCTTCTTCATCAAAAACACCAAGTTCACTCTCAAAAGCTATTATTAACGTATCAATTAACAAAATCAATGCGAAAGCTTAACTAGATACTGGAAGCTCTGACACTTTTCTGGATTACGACTTTGTACTTAAAAACAAAATACAAATTTTTCAAACCAATGGACAAGTTTTAATGGCATCTACATCGTGTTCATCTGAAATAAAAGGTTATTGCTTTATAAAACTTCAAATTCAAAACGAAAAATATGAAAATATAAAGTCTCAATTCTTTCGAACCTTTGCACAGATAATATTATTGGTCATGATTTTATGAAACAACATGAACGAGTCGAAGTAACATTTAGAGGTTTAAGACCACCACTTTCCATTTGCTGTCTTGCTGAAGTAAAAGTTGAGCCGCCATCTTTGTTTGCTAATCTAATAGAAAATTATCATCCTATAGGTATTGAATCCCGTAAACACTCTATCGATGATGAACATTTTATTACTCAAGAATTTAGTAATTTGCTTAAAGAAGGAATCATTGAAGAGAGTACATCTTCTTGGAGAGCCCAAGTATTAGTAACCAAAAATGAAAATCACAAACGTCGAATGTTATGTATGTATGTATTTTGGGGTGACATTCACTGAGACCTATAAGATCTATTGTACCCCCTTACTTCTACTCAGTTTCTGAGGAGAGTCTCAGAAGCTAGTAGTTCCTTTAGTCCTATTTCCCGGAGGAATTTTAGGATGTCTGCAGGCTTCAACTTAGGTAAATGTTCCACTTTATATCCAGTAATCTCCTAGGTGCTGAGCTCTAGGATTCTGGAGTGCTGTGAAGTTGGAAAGTATGTGGATGGAGGTTTCTTCTTCCATTCCACAAAATCTACATTCTAATTCCTCCACTATTTTGAGCTTTTTCAGGTGCCCATTCAGGCGACAATGTCCCGTTAGGATCCCTGTTAAAACTCTTAGCGCAGTTTTACTTTGACTTATGCATTCATTTGATCTCAACAGGTTGTAGTCACCCAGAAGAGTCTTTGATTGTATAAGCCCTACTAGATCTTTCCAATGGTCGGATCTTCTCTTTTTCTCAACTTTACCTATTTCTTCCAATGTTACATTGGGGCTGATTCCGCAAAAGGGTTCAGGCCTCCAGAAAGGTATTTCAGTCACCCTCTTTGCTAGTTCATCTGCTATTTTCATTTCCTTCTATTCCAGTGTGTCCAGGTGACTATATTGTTCTCGCCTAGTTCATTGAGTTTGTCTAGGCATTCCCACACCATTTTGGAACTGATTACACAAGAGCTCAGTGCCTTACGCACGCCTGATTACGCACTAATACGATTTAACAATGGAAAAGAAAGTACAGTTGCGACGAAGCATTTAGCGCCTCGAGGCGATTTACGATTGGCAGAAGATAATTGAGAAAATTTAATAACGAACAATCGAGACGAAGACGACTATCAACCGAATATGGAAGAAAGTGAAGACGCTTCAATAATAAACGATGAAAACGTTGAAGAGCAGAATTCTACCAATAAGCCTTGTACTTCTGGCAATCAAGATTTTTTGGATCAAAATCAGTAATTGCGTAGATCCACTAGAAATAAACAGAAGCCGCAGTATTCAACATATCATTGAAAAAATAGTACCGGGTGAATGATATACTAATTAGTTTATTAATCATACATAGTGTATGGTTTCTTAATTGTTATTGATGTTTGTCAATTCTGTTGCATATTTTTATACTGTCAATATCCTATCTGTCTGTCAAGTTATGTGAATTAAAGCCTAATTCTGTAAAAGGTTTTTATTACAATCATCTTCCAGACAAAGACGGCAAGTCGGATCTTCCAAGTTTGAACAGGTCGATGATTCAGATGACAGTGGCCTGTTAAAAGGCCTGTTAGACAACGTAGGTCATGCCTGCTATAGTCTAACATTTGTTTGGAGACATTCTTCGAAGGATGTATAAAAGCCATTGAATGAACCAATCCTCGTACACTATGCGAGAAGTCTAAAGCTCTTCTTGCTGTCCAGGTATTTAGTGTTTGTTTGGAAAAACTTTTTGCGATGCCAATACAAGTAGTAGTGTAGTAGGTTCTGGTCCGATAGAAACACGTGCAGCTCCCTCCCTTGAAAGAGAGTCTGCCTTCTCGTTTCCTTAGAGATCCAGACCAGCAATACTTTATTGAGTTCTCCTATTGAGGAGAGTCTGTTTTGGCAGTCTAAAACCAATTTCGACGTTACACGGTGAGAGCTAAGTGCTTTCAATGTCGCGTGGCTGCCTGAGAAAATTTTTATGAGATTGGCTTGTTCCAATCTCTCCATAATTTCAAGCAGCAAATATGTTGAAGACAATCTCATGGGTATACAAAATTATGTTGCACACATTTTTGCTGAACTACTATCCCTGAATTCTCAAAATATTTGAATTTGTTTATTATTGACCTAGGTTAATAATAGAAAATTATTAACCACTAATAGAGAAATTCATCTTCTCAGTTGGCTAGGAGAAGCAATACTGTCAACTTTACAGCTAGTAGTGGAAAAAATAAATAACATTTTCCTACGCAAAGGGCCCCAGCAAATCCCTCTCTCAATCTGGCACTGGTTGTCGTGTTACCCTAGTACGAACCTGTTGGATAATGGGATACGCAGTAAGAAGAATCCAGGTGCCATTTTCAGTTAATGACAGGATGTACCTCTTGTCTGCCGACAACGAATCTCAGCTGCTTTTGGAGATCGTGTTAAAAGTCCATTTCAGTAATTAAAAAAGGAGCAAATTTCAACGTTTCCCCTATGGTTTATTTTGCATATTGGAGAGAATATTTTACTGATAATTTTTTACTGGATATAGTAACCAATCAAATTACTTAATTTCAAGTCATGTGTCAAATTTCATCCAATCACCGCTGTATTACAGCGATAATACCCTACATGTGGTGTTTTCAATTTGGTGTTTATGTTTTATTAAAAATTAATTAAACGTCAAACTGACAACTGGATTATAAATGTCGGAAAGATTTGGTATTGCATCTAAAGATTCAATTAATTTACCAATTGTACTTTTCACAACTGTAGTTTCAAATAAAAATGAATAATTTTTGATTAAAACTAATAAAGTTTGTATTGAAAAGTATTAGCGTCAGATTGACAATCAATTTTTTGATATCTACAAAGTAAAAAATTATCTTATCGAATACTCCTCGGGTCTTGATAAATACCTACTCAAAATTTTGTCGTAGAGAATCCTTCAAGCGTGTTGCTCAAAGATAATAGCCCTCGGCCTGCGGCCTTGGGCTATTATCAAGCAACACGCTTTTAGCATTCTCTATGACAAAATTATCTCGGTATTATCAAGACCCTAGGGGTATTACTACTGAAAATCATCTTAGTTTTAAGAAAATCTTAAATTTCATCATTAGATGGGGCTGTTAACTGCAAAAACAGTATTTGGATTTTTTCTACACAGTTAAGGTCTGGGTAAAATTTTAAACAATCTACCTGGATGATGCATGACAGTTGAATTCGAAAATTGTTTATCCGAAAAAAAAAGAAATGTGCTCGCCAACTGTTGCCACTAACAACAAATTTGCACATCTTGGCACGATTCTATAATAAAAAGTATTCAAGGAATTATTTGCGATTTGGGAAAATTTGTAGTCCAGATGGGTAAAGGACGAGGCGGTCCGGTTTTATTATAGGGATTATTGAAGAGTAGGATAAAATTGCATTAATTAACTTAAATCCTACAAACGTTCACACCTTTAAAGCGGAAGGATCATTCATGAAACACAAAAATAAATACCTGGAGATAACCAACTGTTGGAAATATCGAAAATAACGTTTTTTCCCACCCAGAATAATTTATTACTAGGAATATCAACATTTATTTTTTGTTTGTAAAACTTGAAATGCACCAGGTGGTAAATTGAAATTTAAAATCTCGAGAGTCGTATACAGGGTGATCAGCTTAATCTCCGTTGTCTTGAGATATACAAATTAATACATTTTTTTTGTAAACAGAGTCAGCTTCACATTTTAAAATGTGTGTAAACCACATTATGTTGCACACAATGCTTTTTCTACAACTGTACGAATTTGACACAAGCAAATCAAAATATACCAAAATTTTTTTTGTATTTCTTCTCTACTCCATAAATTTTTCGTATGCCAATTTATATTTTTTTCTTGAAATTTCCACAACAAAGTAGTTCATAAAACTACAACTTATTATCTATCGATTGCAGTAAATCGCGTATAGATGGCGTTAAATATTTATGAAATGAGACAAGATTTAAAAAAAAATATTTACTTATTGAAATTTTGTGGGACCGCTATTTTGCATTTTCAAAATCTGAAAACACCAACGCTTTCAGGTGCCGGACTACTATATTTTCATATATATTATGAAGTCGTTATTATTACTCTAATTATGTTTGTAGCTTAAAAAACCATTTTGCAAAATTTTTAAAAATTTTTCAAAAATCAAGGGTTAAAAATTTTGTTTTCAAATATTGCATCACGCCATCTTATAGGGTATAAAATTACCTACAATTTTGATGCCCACAATCAAATATAAAAAAGTTATGGACGAAAAACTGTTGCATTTCACGGGCTCCAAGCTTTGCTTCCAAGCTGCATCGCAAGCTCGAGCGGAATAATTCCACAAATCTAGGAAAGTAGTCTTTACTACATATACTATCGTTAAAAAAAAGTAATATCTGTGGTGGAAATATTTTCCATTTCACGACAACTTTCAGCCTAACTTCCCCGGACTCAACGGTTTGTAGCTATCCCACTTTTCTGTGCATTTGACAGATTCCACAATTCGCATTCATACATTAGTTCTGGTCTACATATAATTTTCATTACTTTGATTTTTATTTGGTTTGAAATCTCTTTTGATTTCAAATCATACAGGTTGTAGAATTTCCCCTAAAAATGGACATATAATTGTGAATACCCAGTAGAACTAGTAAAATCCTATAATCCTATATTGTCGAAATGGTTGAAATAAGCGAAATTGGAATTCAATATAATATATAGGATGTTCCAATAAAATAACCATAATTTTGGTATGCTCTAATCGTATGAAACACGTTGTAGGTATATTATATAGAAAAATTTTTGACAATTCCAAAAACCAATAAAATTTCCTCATTTTATATCATATGAACAATCTCAGCCAATCATGTCAACATTACACTGAAAACAGACCATGGGCAATTTTCACACGTTGCTATGGATACATATTGATTTATTTCGATTTTGAAGTTTCGAATATTTAATATTTCGAAATGTCACGATTTGGTTGTAATACTGGAACAAAAAAATTTTCTATCCGAATAACCCTCGGACATTGATAAATGCTCAAAAATTTTATGACAACTTTCTCAAGCTTGTTGCTTATAGGCAACAGACCTCCGCCTACAGCGTCGGTCTGTTTCCAAGCAACAAGCTTTCGACATCTGTCATAAAATTTTTTCGAACAATTATCAATGCCCTTGGGTTATTACTACTGAAAACACTTTTGACTTTTGGAACCCGAGTCTATAACTTTTATAAAAAAATAGTATATTACATAACGTGTGCGGAAAGTGACATTTTTCAAACGAGTGGGAAATATTGTAGCGCGAGGCATGAGTCGAGTGTGAAAAATCACTTACACACGAGTAATTTACAGTATTTTTCCTACGATCACGTGATAATTTCACCAAATAATGTGTAATCAACATCTGACATATTAATACACAAAATGTTACAATTAAAGTCAACATAATTGATTTCGAAATTAACAATAACTATCAATAGTGACAAAAATTCAAGTAGTTTAACTATATAATATAGGTAGGTTAATATAAATAGCCAACCTGAAAACGTCAAATATTTGAATTAAATTATTTATTTATATTGACTGGCTCGTAGTTTTTAAATGAAAAAATTGGCTTTAAGAACAC
>CAJUYI010000067.1:39841-72849 GCA_910591695.1 Galerucella pusilla
ACTGATACCCCCTTACATCACATTCAGCATCGGTGAAGGGGGGGGGGAAATCTCAGCTCACATCGAAGTGAGTAAATCAAAAAGAACGCGCACGTTACCGATGTGAGCTGAGATTAACTGATATCTCAGTCAAAAAGAACACACCTATTGATTCAAAGAGAGAGAAAAGAGGGAGAGAGAAATTACATCATTCAAAATAGGATGCAGACGTACCTTTCGTAGTAGCAATGTGTCTTGCGTCTTTTTCTAATGTCCCACTGACAGTTCTCGTCAGGTCTGTACTTTGTTGTTTAAAGTGAATATTAATCTTATTGTTATATATATTTAAATAATAGAAAAATATGTCTAGATACACGGAAAAATATTAGCATTTTGAAAGCTCTCAAATATTTTCAGTTTTTTTACTAGGATTTCAGTCTTAAATATTTACCTACTGCTTGGTCTAATTGATTTATGTCACAAATGCCAATCTTCTACGTGTACGATAATTTAGATATTCAAAGGTGACCAAAATGCCTTTATTAAAACCGAGTTATGTAAACGTTGCGATTTATTTCTTGGCATGAATCAAATTGAAGTAATACGTCGGTCTTTCCAACTAATCATTACTCGTAAATTGGACATCTGAGATTTAAATAGTTTTGCTAAGCTTTTTCAGATTTAATTAAATGAAGACTAATTACGCTTTCAAATTTTAGTGTAAAATTAGAATATTTCTATGTATACAACGATTTTGAAACGCAAAATAAAACTAAATATACAGGGAGGTGCAAAATAAATATCTATAAAAAGAAAAATTTGATGGCATTTTAGTTATCAACAACGATTTCGAAATGAGAAATCAATACAGGGTGGTCCGTAAGTACATAGAAGTACAGTACAATCTTCACTTCAAAATATTGCGATTCACACCAACAAGCCTCAATAAAATGTTAATATTAAAAGAGATTCAGGGTGTTGAACATGAAATTTTAATTTCCGTTTTTTACAATAACTTTAACGCTTTTTGACGTATATGCCTAAAAATTTGAGGTTGGGGGTTTTTTGATATAAGAAATCACAATTTTGTATCTATTTCGATGTATTTTGTAGAGAGCGCCACATAGACCACGTATGTGGCATAAATGTACGCAAAACTTTTTTGCCCTTCACATTAGCTCTACTTTTGTAAAAAATAATTGAAGCCACATCATTACAACAAATAAAAGGTATACCTGTTAGTATCCCCAAATCTTAACGGTTTTAGAGATAATCACATTATAGTGACCCAAGTAGCAATTTAAATTCTATAAGGTTTGTATAAACAGCTACAATAATTAAGATATATCTTATAAGATACTAAAATTCTTATGACGGTTTACAAAACAATTAAATAATCCTTATACAACTAAAGAGGGCCCATTTTTATACAACTGTTTGGTTGTATAACAGTTCTATTAAAAGTTTATACAACTCTTATATGACTGTTTAATACACATTTATACAACTCTCAATCGACTGTTTTATAATCATTTATACAGCTACTATAAAATGATTCAATAGTAGTTTATAAAACATTTCATTTTTTAGTGAAGAATATCAGAACCAAATTATATTTCAATTTGAACGTGCATCCTACATTCTATTTGTAGAAATGGAGACTTATGAAAACGACTTGGGCGGACATTGATAGTAAAAATAATTCCATTTGAATGGTTTAATAGCACAAATTTTGATGCGCCGCAAATTTTACTGATAGATTATAGGTATATATCTGGCAAGAAAATGAAGCGCTTCAATTCTGGTAAAGTTTCAAGAAGATACTTGGAAAAAAATTATAAAATAGAATATTCTAAAATACTTTTTTTTATGATTTTAATAGTTTATCACTTCATATGGATATTCTTTCACAATATAAGTCTCTAAATAATGATAGTCAGCCAACTCAATTGCTCACAATGGCGGCGATAGCGGTTCAAGAATTGCTTATTTAAACATGGCGATTTATTATACAACAATTTTATCCCAAAGGAATACCTTAAACAATATTTTATTGTAAAATGGAACGGTATGCGATAACTGTTTTATAACGAAGAATATTTAGGCACTATACAATTGAAAAGTGTTTTATAATAATGCAACGCAATTTAATGTTATACAATATTTATTATACATTATACAGCTCCAATGAGACAAGCTTAAGTAACTATTTTATAATGATGTAGCTGTTAGTTATATAGTATATTATAGAACTCTTATACAATAGGTATAAAAGTCTCATACAATGATATTTTTGATATTGTATAAGTCACTATAGAATCATTTAATACAATAATTTTCTTTAAAAAACAAAATTATCGCAACAAAAGGCTTAATAAAAACAGTCCTTGAAACAACGCTATTTAACTGTTATACAACAATTCAGTCCTCTTAGAATTCCATTTTGCTAGTTGGGGGATTAACAACATGATTATTATTTAATGAAATTACATTCGAAAAATGTAGTTGTGTGTAGGATAAATATTTTTTTTAGTATTAAGATGAACAGTATTAGGGTATAGTAGCAGTTATCATGAAAAATATGTATGGTACTTTTAATATTTGAAAATAATAAATATCGTACACACAACTACATTTTTCGAACGTAATTTCATTGAATAATAGTCATTAAAATGTGATTATCTCTAAAACCGTTAAGATTTGGGGATACTAACAAGTATACCTTTTATTTGTTGTAATGATGTGGCTTCAATTATTTTTCACAAAAGAAGTGCTAATGTGAAAGGCAAAAAAGTTTTGCGCACGTTTTTGCCTCATACGTGGTCTATGTGGCGCCCTCTACAAAAAAACATCAAAATAGGTACAAAATTATGATCTCTCAACCTCAAATTTTTGTGCATATACGTCAAAAAGCGTTAATTTTATTGCAAAAAACGGAATTTAAAATTTCATGTTCAATACTCTGTATCTCTCTTAATATTAACATTTTATTGATGCTTGTTGGTTTGAATCGCAATATTTTGAAGTGATGATTGTACTGTACTTCTATGTATAATTACTTAAGGACCACCCTGTATACAGGAAGGTGCAAAATAAATATCTATGAAAAGAAAATTTTGATGGCATATTAATTATCAACAACGATTTTGAAATGCAAAATCAATATACAGGGAGGTGCAAAATAAATATCTGTAAGAGGAAAAATTTGATGGCATTTTAATTATCAACATAACATTAAAAATCACTCCCGAAAAAAAAACTTACTTACTGTGAAACGGGATGAAACGTACCCATCAGTTTACTTGACAGAACCATAAATTTTAGAGATGCAGGTGTTCCCCCTAACAACTCTGACATAGACATGTTTTTTTGCCCCCAGAGTTTTCTTTTTTAATTGATCAGGATAAGCGTAACGGATGATTCGGGATTTTCGACAGAGTCGGCTTGAGTTAATATTAATAGCCAACCTGAAAATGTCAAGTATTTGAATTAATTTATGTATTTATATTGACTGGTTCGTAGTTTTTAAATGAAAAAATTGGCTTTAAGAACACTTCGAGTGATGAAAATACATCTAGTGAGTTGAAAAATGAAATCGGTAAGTAATGGTCCAAAGTGGAATGGAAGATTCTTGTCCTAAAAATATTACTATCTGACGCAACTTCTCTTGATAAAATATTGATGATAAGAAGATTTGGTGAAATACTATCAGTTATAATTTATATGTTTTCATAAAAGCTGCACTTTGTACTCTTTTGGTAAAAAGTCAATTTATTTCTAAAAAACTTCTGCAGCAGAATAAGGGTTAAAGCAACTTAATGCATTTTTGCAGAAGGTAAAGTTTGCAATATATAATTTGTGTGTCTAGGAAAAAGTATATGGTAAACGACGAATACTTTAAAGAAAAGACTGGGAAATTAAATATTTATTTAGTGATAATAACAACATTTTTAACACACATACCTATACATAACACACAACATACTACCTAACTAGATTATTTCCCAATATTCTGCTATTTTCATTCCTAAGATATAAGTATTTTGTGTTATTTTTTCATCCATGTGGTCTGGCATCTAGTTCTAAATAATTCAACAAGGAGGGTCACGTTTGAAGTACCCATTTACTCATTTCTATAGTGTCTTCTCTTTTGGAAGCGTTTTTTTAGAACAAAATTTGATATAGCTGCTCTAATTATTGGATCAACAAATGTTGAATTCTTGTTAGTATTCATGAATTTTGGAAATTTCATATCATCTCCTCTTGAAATAGTATTAGGTTACTTTTTTTACACCATAAAAGGAGAATCCTAATTATTAATTAACCTATAGACTTGCACCTAACATTAAATTTAGGTAATTAC
Organism: Galerucella pusilla; assembly: GCA_910591695.1. Classification (NCBI taxonomy): domain Eukaryota; kingdom Metazoa; phylum Arthropoda; class Insecta; order Coleoptera; family Chrysomelidae; genus Galerucella; species Galerucella pusilla. The sequence continues at coordinate 44,184 of CAJUYI010000067.1, forward strand.
CTGGAATGAATAAAGTGAGACCAGCTTTCCTTTTCAGCCTCTTTTTCCTGGTACTTTACAGTCATCTCTAAAGTGTCTAACACAAACACGGGAATTTTGGTATATTTGTTTTGAAGGCATGTAGTGTAACTTCACATTATTAATATTTCTCAGCCAGGAGTCAAATACTTCAGGTTCACGTTTTAAAAACCGATGTTAAGCACTCGTTATATCTCAGCAAACCGAAACAAGTTTTTTACTTGGTTTGTTTATTTTTCCTTCCATTTTGACATCTTGACATTACGATTGTTGATGATCAGTGCCCTCTGCAGTTTGGCCGCATCGTAACTTAAAACATTCTCTCCAATCCCAGTTACAATTCTAGGTTGAAGTATTTTATGCCCGAAGCTTCGCAGAGCCCGTAGCTTAAGCCCCTACGTTAATCCACCACTGGATCACATGTAGGCATCTTGCTTATGGTCTTAACAGACTCAAGTTAGATTAGAATTTGCTTGTATGTTAGAATTATTTTAATTAAATGATCCTTTTTACCACCGCCAGAGTTAGCTGTCAATTTCAAGGTTATTTATTTTTGCCCCTAAACATCAAAGGATTTTCGTCGGGCTTCACTTCTTGTTGTTGTGTATTCTTTACCATGAAGCAATAACAAATTTCTTTTAGTTTATCATTGTCGCTTAGTGTATCCGAATATAACAATAAGCAATAAAGTTGCCAGACCTAATTACAATTTTAAGAATGTGAATGAATCAATAATAACTTATGTATACCAAAAATGTATTATTCACTACACATTTATTAACACAAAATAAAAAATAAATAATGACATGTAACATTTTCACTTTCCACCTTATCTTTGTCCAAAGCCGAGCCTGTTCTGATGCTTTTTTTAGTCATTTTACCGGTGGTTGCGGTGGTGTTGAAAGCACCCTCTTGAAGATTTTTTTCTTCCATAAAATTTTGGATAAGACAATAATTTATCTTCGAGGGGACCAGTTGAAACAGTTAAAATTATTTATAACGCAACTACTGATTGCATTTTCACATCAATCTTAACGAATCAGATAGAAATTTTAAATGATAAGTTCTAATTTTGAATTTGCAAAATTTATATAGGTATTTAATTAGATTTGATAAGCACTGAATGTTTATTAGAGAATCACTTATAGACTATTTGAATATTATGTTGGTTGGGTCTAGTGTTTTACCAGGTGGAGATACTGGAAGTAACCTTATAATTCTTGTAATTGATAGTAACGTAAACTAATGATATCGTTTTGATATAAATCAACCTGTAGAACAAGCTCTTTTAATTGCTCTCACAAAAAATATTAAAATTGGCTATTATTAGCAGCTATTGTAGGATATTGTATTCTTGTACTTACCAACATTCTCAAATTATCCTTAGACTTTAGTGGTTGAATTTTCCAGAATTCTTCATAGTGATTATGATTTTACAGTGAGGTTCTAGATATTTGAAATTTACTGGAAGTATTCAAAAGTTTCTATTAAGTGTCTAAGATGTTCTTGAAGTGTTTACGATGTTCTAAAAGTGTTTGAAATATTCTAGAAGTACTTAAAATGTTCTACAAGTGTTTAATGTGTTTATAAAGGTAGTTTAAATATTCTGGAAATGATTAGAATATTTTGGAAGTGTTAAAAATGCTCTGAAAATATTTAGAATGTTCTAGAATTGCCTAAGATGTTTTTGAAGTGTTAAATATGTTCTAAAAGTGTTTAATATATTTATCAAAGTGTTTTAAACATTCTGGCACTGCTTACAGTATTCAGAGAATAATTAAACTGTTCTGGAAATAATTGAAATGTGGAAATATTTAAAATGTTCTTGAGGTGCCTAAGATGTTCTTGAAGTGTTTAAGATTTTCTGCAAGTGTTGAAAATGTTCATAAAAGTGTTTAGAATATTCTGAAAACGTATAAAATATTCTGGAAGTGTTAAAAAAGCACTGAAAATATTTAAATTGTTCTAGAAGTGCTCAAGATGTCTTAGAAGTAGTTAATATGTTTCATAACTGTTTAATATACTCATAAAAGTGTTTTAAATATTCTGGAAGCGTTTAAAGTATTCTGGAAATGATTAATATAATCTAGAAGTGTTTAAAATGTTCTGAAAAAATTTAAAACGTTATAGAAGTGCTCAAAATGTTCAAGATGCTCTGCAAGTGTTAAAAATGTTCATAAGTAACAGTATTTTAAATATTCTGGGAATGTTTAAAATATTCTAGAAGTGTTGATGAAATGCTCTGAAAATATTTAAAATGTTCTAAAAGTGCTCGAGATGTCTTAGAAGAGTTTAATATCGTCGGCTCATTACGAAAAGTGACCGAGTCAATTATTTTCTTTTTGCAGGAAACAAAATTTAAATTTTATGATACAATGCATAAATCCAATTATTAATATTTTTATTTAGAAGTCATACATTTTTTTATCAATGATATAAACTTGGACACTTTTCCCTGTATAGATCTATATCCAACAAGTAACTTGGTCACTGAAACACAAAATCACCAAATTTTGACTTGGTCACTTTTCGTAGTAAGCCGACGATATGTTCTACAAGTGTTTAATATGTTCATAAAAGTGTTTCAAATATTCTGGCAGTGTTTAAATGGTAAGAGAATAATTAAACTGTTCTGGAATTAATTGAAATGTTTTGGAAACATTTAAAATGCAATAGAAAGTGCTTAACATGTTCTAGAAGTGTTGGATGTTCTGCAATTGTTTAAAATGTTTATAGCAGAAAGTGTTCTTAAGATTCTGTAAATGATCTGCACATGTTTGAAATATTCTGGAAGTATTTAAAATGTCCTACAAGTGCTCTATGTGTTCATAAAAGTGATTTAAATATTCTGGAGACGTATAAAATATTCCAGAAATGTTTCATATATTCTGGAAGTGTTTAAACTGTTCTGAAAATATTTAAAATGTTCCAGAAGTGCTCAAGATGTTCTAGAAATGTTTAAGATGTTCTACAAGTGTTCAAAAAATTCATGTCTTTTAAATATTCTGGAAGTGTCATAAAATGTTATAGAAGTGTTCTTAATATTGTGTAATGATCTGGACATGTTTAGAATGTTGGAAATATTTAATGATAGAAAGTGCTTAACATGTTCTATAAGTGTTAAATGTTCTACAATTGTTTAAAATGCTCTTAATATTGTGTAAATGATCTGGATGTTTAAAACAGTATTTGAAATGTTCTGGAAATGCTTAAGGTGTTCTAAGATATTTAGAATGTTGTTAAATCTAATAACTGTTATTTTCTGTATGTTCCTTGTGGTGTATTCATTATTCTTTTTGTTGAGCTAGAAATGAGTATGACTTTTTTCTTGAATTATTTTTTTAATGAACTGAAAAAGTTAATTCACCCAACGACACTGTTCCTAATAAACCTTTTCCTGCGTGGAAATTGTTTTCGATAAAAAACTGAATAAACGAATAAAAAATACAAACTGGTTTTTGTTGCAATTAGCAGAATTCAATTAAACTCTATCTCCACATCAAAACAAACACGAGTAGAGTAGCTTTCAACCATGTTGTTTGGAATAGTCTACACACAAATAGCATTTTATTAACTTTTCATTTCATGAAGTTTATTTTAGACCGTACTGCAGTAGATAATTATTAAAAGAATTCGGGATAATTTGGAACCTTTTGGCTGATCCAGGAGAGACAAGAATATTGTGTGACACTACTTGAAAAAAATCCTGTTTATTTAACAAAATATTGAGACTTCTATGTGGTTTAAATGGTCATTTAAAAGTGTTTGGTCCTATTGTTGATTAATATGCAGGAAGAAATGTGAATTTTGACTTAAATTTGGTTTTTTTGCGACCGTGCGTTTTAACCCACTTTCCCGCACGCATTTTAGTTTTGAAAGTGTCACTAAAACTATGCAAATTTTTACCTTATTTGATAGTTTTTTACTTCTGAAGTTATAACTATTGTTACAACAGGTACATAAATATTTACGAAATAGTCCATCAAATAAAATCTACATCTTTTCTAGCTTTTTGTTGCATTTTTAATTTTTTGAAAATATAAAATTATGAAGATATTTTGATATATAACCCTGTACATTCTTTAAAGTACTGTCACTAAACAACTATCAAACCACCCGAGTTTGATATAAGAAAAATATATCAAATAAAATTCTTCCATCTACAAATGACTTGAAACCGTTGCCGTCACCTTCATCGTCATCTTTATGTGACCTGCAGCCGATGCCATCCTCATCGACGTCATCAACTTATCAGTTAACACCTCTGGACCGGCAATTTTAAGCATACTTAATAATGATTATACTTCAGTTATTTTAGGTACATTGCGTGGAGTAGTAGAACTAGCCTATTGACGACGAGAGAAAACCTCTCCAAAATTTAAAGACTAGCCTGTATATGCATTACAGGAGCAATGAGAACATGCCCAACGGCAGCCATGGAAGTGATTCTCAACCTCACCCCTCTACATATGGTGGTGGAAAGTGTTGCATAAAGAACAATATAGATGTTCGCAATGATAAATCTTATGTTTTGAATGGTAGACCTTAACTGTCATTCTTGTCAGAAAAAACCACTTTTGATAGCCACACTGACCTTAGGTCGCGTCCACATTATGTCGAATGGTGTCAATCGACAATGTCGATCCAGTGTGGATGGTCGCCCGACATAATGTGGACGCGACTTTAGACTGAACTTCTCTATTGCGAGATCGGTGTACTTTGCAATTTTCTCGTTGTATTTGTCTAAAATATGGTTATTATTGGATACAGCATCATCCACCATTATTATTATTATTATTATTATTCCATTCCATTTGGGAGCCTGAAAAGGAAGTTCCTCATGATCAGTATAAAACAGGATGGAAATTATAGAGAAAAGTTTAAGATACGCCACTGCATTGAAACCATTAATGAAATAAAGAGAGACAGTCGACAAACCGAAACAACACTGCACTGGGATGATCCTTAACGCGAATTATCGAGAGAGCGAGACAGAACAGGGTAGTCTAATGAAAGGAAACGACGCAGACAGGGACTCATCTCCTGTAGTAGGGACGTCGCTTAGTTCTGATTGGTCGAAAATACATTTAAGCTATCTTAAGATTTCAGTGGAATATTGGAAATCCCACAGTAGTTCATTTAAACGTTCAGTTAAATAGATTTGGTGGTGCAGAGTGTTTTTTGTTGTTGTTAAAATGTTTGAAACACGAAGTGAGTCTTCTTCACCTGTGTATAGACAAATGTCGCCGAATTCTTCACCTAGTTACGACGATTATGAACAAACTAGATTAATGGATCTAACGAATTCTAATGAAAAATATCTACCGGCTACTCTACCTCACGCAGATAACAGTGCTTTTGCTCTATTCTACTCCCAACAAAATATGCATCAAAACCGATATTACGAAGAAGACAGTAGACTGCAATCTCCCAACTACCATCCCGATCATAGACCGCCTTATGAATATCCAGAAGGAGCTTATATAAAAGTGGAACCCGTCGATGAATCCACAGTGTTAAAATCCAGAAATTTAGGTAGAAAACGGAGAAGTTTGGAAGCTGACGATGAAAACTCTTTCGCTAAATCGAAATCCAGAAGAAAATCCCCGCAAAGTTTCGAGGATTTACAAACACAAAGGATAATGGCTAACGTTCGGGAAAGACAAAGAACGCAGAGTCTGAACGAAGCTTTTACCAGTTTGAGAAAAAGCATACCCACCTTGCCGTCGGATAAATTATCCAAAATACAGACGTTGAAATTGGCTGCTAGATATATAGACTTTTTGTATCATGTTCTATCGACGTCGTCGCCTGAAAACCCCGGTGAGAGTGACATTTTGGGTAATGTGTGTTCGTATACTGCGCACGAGAAACTTTCCAGGGCGTTTAGTATGTGGAGAATGGAGGGTGATTGGAATACTCAATTGTGAAGAAAAATAGTATGTAAGTTTGTTTTTTGTTTTGCTACGTTTTAAAACAAAATTTATTTGGGAATAATGATAAAAAAAGGGTGGAAAGTTGAGATTTTTATACAAAAAATACACTAGTTTGGTTTGTAGTTGATTAAGATCCTCAAGGACTCTTTTCAATAATTTTCATTTCTTGTAAGTATTTAATTAATAATTATTTGTATAGTCAGTAGGATCGACCCAAAAAAATTTCAAAGGACCTCTTTTCGGTCTCCAAAAGCACTTCTAAGTGGTCCTACGAAATTTAATGTTGTCCAACTGCTTAAAATTATACATCCCTATTACTTCTAAGCATTAAGTCCGTAATCATTGGAGCGAGCATCTTTCGGCGCCCCTTTGGTCGATTTTTTCATAAATGAATTGAATTTAACAAATTCCAAAGGATTAAACGCAGCCCGGCGGGAAAAATGGTTTATAACTATCAAATTTGAATAGCTAAATATGTTCAAGGTACATTTTAACATCAAAAGCCTTAATATACTGCTTCATACTGAATTTGAAAAAAGCAGTAAGTTGAATAGAAAGAGTTCTCTCTTCATATCCTTTTTCATTAGTGACTTTTGATGTAAACTTCACGTGTTTCAATAAGTATTTCGATTTTTCAGGGAATCCTGATGTACAGGGTATCCAGAAACTTTTCTCTACCAAACGGAAACTACGGTTACTAGAGGTGATTTTAAGTCCTTAATCCGAAAATACTTCCTAAGGGAGCTACAGTCCTTTGAAGAAGAGGTACTCATATGAGTTTTCTTCAGATTATTCGAATATACCGTTACTTAAAATATTCAAACTTGGTATAATCAATTAACAGCTACAAACCAGTCCTTCGCTGTAAATAAATTGTTTTCAGATCCATCACAAGCGTGTTAGTCGGGGAGACCAACAGGTATTTTTATTGAAAAACTTTTGTTTTCAAGTTTCTTATGTATCCGACACCGAATTTGGAAAATTCAAGATAATTTTCATAATAAATGATCTCTTCTTTTAAATCGATATCATGAATCGTTTTCGAGAAAAATAAACTCAAAGTTTTTGAGTTTCTTACATAAAATCATGTTGGATTATAAAATTAATTTCAAATTTCCAAAACAATGTAAGCAACTTAATACTTACGACTTTTGTTACCAGGATCTGTACAATTTGTTGATTTTCCAAAGCCAACTCGATATTTTACAGATATAATTTTATAATCCAACATGATTTTATGTAAGAAACACAAAAAGTTTAAATTAATTTTTCTCGAAAACGGTTCATGATACTATCAATTTGAAAGAAGAGAACATTTTTTATTAAAGTTATCTTGAATTTACCAAATTCGGTGTCGGATAAGTAAAAAACTTGAAAATTAAAATTTTTTAATAAAAATACCTGTTGGTCCCCCCGGCTGACATGCTTGTGATGGATCTGAAAAAAATGTATCTACAGCGAACTGTTTATTAATTATACAAAGTTTGAATATTTTAAGTAACAGTATTTTTGGATAATTTGAAGAAAACTCATATGAGGACGTCTTCTTCAAAGGGCTGTAGCTCCCTTAGGAAGCATTTTCTGATTAAGGTAGTTTGAACTAAATCGACTTAAAATCACCTCTAGTTACTGTAGTTTCCGTTTTGGACACCCTGTAGTTATCTTATTTTATGCAATTTTTAACACATATTTTTTTTCCGCCAGCTCCTTTTTAGTTATGCGCCTCTAAATAGGTGCCATACAAATATTTTCCTGAATTTGGAAATATAGCGCCCCTTGGCGCCTAGACAGGCCGCACCTTTGGTTCTAGACAAGTGCCGTCACTATTTTGTGCATTTTAGATTCATATACAGTATGCGAAAACTCTTTCGAGTCCATTCAGTTTACACAAGTACGACAAGGAAAATATGAGAAAAACTGATGAAAGAGGGAGAAGAATAATTGTGGGCGTATCTAGTTCATCGAGAGCTGAATGGATGAACTAGATACGCCCACAATTATTCTTCTCTCTCTTTCGAGCAGTTTTTCTCATATTTTCCTTGTCGTACTTGTGTAAACTGAATGGACTCGAAAGAGTTTTCGCATACTGTATGCTGCTTTCTTCTTGATACTCTCTTTATTTATGTTCATTTATGGCTCTATAATCCTAACCATCCAAAGATTAATGTTAGTCTTTCAAGTTATTCATTGTAGAGCTTTTGAATTTTTCTTTATTTTTCAATTCATCACTTGAATTAGGTACTATTTGTTTCAAAATATGATATTAAGTGATGAATATTCAATATTGAGCCGCTGTTTTGACTTGGTGTGTTTTGTTTGGGAAATTGAAAAAATATTCTCTCGTAAAAAGTTAGTTTAGGTTTAGAAACATATTTTCGCTACTAGGTGCGGAAAAGTCCACTTTTCCACACTCATTTCAGTGCGGAAAAAGTCACTTTTCCGCACTAGTGCTTTGGAATTTTTTCCGCATGCTAGTAGAAAAAATAGTGTAGGTGCCTAACACGTGCATAAAGTGACTTTTCCGCAGTGACTGGCCGAACTCGCTAAAACGTCGTTCGGCCATCTGCAATAGCGTGCGGAAAAGTATCACTTTTTGCACTAGTTAGGTCCATAAAAGCTAATTCCATAAAAGCTAATTTTTTCGTAAAACACATTGGTTATTATTCCCATATAGATTTTGAAAATGCAGTGAAACTTGTAAATTTTAAAGTTACCATTTTTTGTACATAAATAGAGTCAGCGCTGGTTGTTGCAATATTATTTAGTAGTATTACTATTCGCAATGAGAGAGTTGAGAATTTTGTGATTCATTCGTAATTTTAAGACACTTTATAATTTTCCATAAATTATATCAAATATAATCGATGAAACTGAATTTTAATGGCGTATAAAAATAATTTTCAGAAGATAAAATTTAGCATTATTTCCAGAAGCATTTTTACTCCAGGAAGTAACCTAATTGGTATTTAATATTACCTAGAAATGTTCAATTATTATTGTAAGACTTCCATGTTGATAATACTTATTAATTTGGTTTGCAAGAGATTTGATATTTTCCATTATTGGTCTTACTATTGGTTAAAGATGACCCAGGCTTAGGCGCCAGATTAAACAAAAAATAAAAATAATTACTCAAAATTCAAAGCGGGGGTAATTTATTTGAACCAAAATGTTTTCTCTCAGTTAAACTATTAAATTTCAAAAAAAATTATCATTATAAAAACTTTAAATATGATATTATGAGAAACGACTTGGAACAGCTGTTGTACTTTTTTCATATTCTTTGCATAGACATGGGAAACGTTCGATTTTTTTGTTTTATATTTTTATGAACTCTGAAATAAAATTCTACTGACGAAAACCCGGACAGTGTCGGACTCGACATACTTTAAAAATTATTTTTCTATGCCACTTTATATTTTTTATACAGTTTCATATTCCAATTATAGAAAATATAGTTTTTAGTGAAGTAGTTGTAAATAAAAATTTTTTTGTACTTTTAGGTTTAAGTAATATTATTTGCAAATGTATTTATTTTTGTTGAATAAACTATTTTTATATTTACTATCATTTTATTTTATTTTAAATAAGGGTTTTAATGAAATATCGATATATTCATCATTTTTCATAAAGCTTTCGTCTCCATATCCATACATAGCCTTTTAGGTTATTTTCCTCATAAACAGAGTTACGCAATAAATTGAAAGAAAAAAGATGTCCACCGAAATTGTGGAAATAGAAAAATTGGAGTATCGAGCCATCATCAAGTACCTGTATTTAAAAGTGTCAAGAGGTAAGCAGATTTACGAAGATATGCTTAATACCCTTGGTGATCAATGTGCTTCGTCCTCTCCAAGACCTAAGAAGTTTTGTGTCCAAAAATCTGCTGGGAAAGTTTTTGCTTCAGCTTTTTGGGATTGCCATGGAGTACCTAATCATGATTGATTTTTTGGATAAGGGTAGAACAATAACCGGAGATTACTGACCACTACGGGAAAAAATTGAAGAAAAAAGACGCGGAAAGCTATCCAAAGGTGTTTTGTTTTTAAAGGACAACGCCCCTGCACACAAATCTCATGTTGCCATGCAAAAAATTCGTGATTTAGGGTTTGAGTTACTAAAACATCCCCCTTATTCACCAGATTTGGCTCCGTCCGACTATCATCTCTTTCCTCAACTGAAGAAAAGTTTAAAAGGTCGTAAATTTTCTTCCAACGAGGAGGTAATAAAAGCTGTGGAGGTCTGGTTTGCAGAGCAAGAAGAAACATTTTTTTGAAAGGTCTAGAGACGTTGCAGGTTCGCTGTAATAAATGTATCCAATAAGGATAATATTGTTTAATGTACTTAATGGTTTTTTAAAAATAATGTTGACATCGGTGAGTGCGGAAATTAAATAAGTGAAATTTACTTTGCAACGAGTTATGTACACTATTTTTCCTACGGCCATAAATATTTAAAAAGTACCTTTGGTCTTTCGCTACTATCAGTATCAACTTCCATTATAATAAAAAACCGAGACTAACACTTTTTATTTCTATTCTATCTCACAATTAGGTATAATTCTTTTACACTTTTATGTAATAAATATTTCACTTACACTTCACAAAAATTATTTCTATGCTTTGTGTTATAATTTGAGAATTTTGACATAAGCCTACTTCATTATTTTTCACTTATATAATTATTATATATTTTTTACGATCACATGATAAATTTACGAAATATGATGGTTTTATTTATTTGAAAACATCAATAACTGTAATTATTTTTAAAATAATTAGTTTGTAGTGCAAAATATTTTCAAAATAACGCAGAAGACATTTTAATTCATTATAATTTGATTTTTTCAAATTCCTACAGCTATACTAGAGATATATCCAAAATGAGAACATTTGACAGCTATCCGCGTCATGACAATTCGGAGAATGCTGGAGTAGATCGCTATTCGATTTCCGGCCGTACATAGTTGTTTTTTTATCAGAAAATTTGGCAAATCTTAATAATTTTTGAACAGATCTTATGTTTTGTGCTATATTTGTAGTTATTACGTAGGCAAATTTAAATAAGAAAACCACGTTAATCGAATTCATGCGAACCGTGCGATATGATATCACACTAGGGTGATATCATAGCGCACGGTTCGCGTCACTATGATGATATGAGAAACTTTCCGCCAGAGTAGAGTGCGATATATGTTAATTTCCTATATGGTCGTAGGAGAAGAATTTATCAATTTTTCAACAAATAAATGGTTCAGATAGATACTACAAGTGATTGCTCAAGTTTTTTGTTGCTACTTCCGAAATATTTTTATTTATTTTTTCATAATTCAGTAACTATTTCATAAATTCTGAATCCTGTCGAGGAGCTTGGATCATTGAAGACACACAATACCATGCTTTTATGTATAATAAAACCGAAAAGCTTCTGTCCGGAGTGAAAATTGTTCTTGAAACAATAAAATTATTATTCATGGAAGAGTAATAAAAATTTAAATGGAAATCAATGTGTATTTTTTTTAATGTAACTGTATGACGTTGATGGGCTATAACTAGTGGCTCTGCAGTAATAATAATAATAATAAGTTTATTCTGGAAAAAAAAATATACATAGTATTTGACAATACACATATAAGATAAAACAATATCATGCGAATAAACTAAATATCCACGGAAGTATAGGAAATACTTGTTTGTGGTATAGGAAACTTATGAATAAAACTATATCTATTGACAATATTTAAGAAATCAGTTGAAACAGTATTGGAATGTATAAATATGATTTTTTTTCTATTATAAGTATTTATTCATATAAATTACTTTATTCACGAGCAAAGACAATAAACAACATGTATAACAAGAGAATTATCACGACAAAAATGGTGAAGCGCATACAATACAAATTACAACAGAAATCAAACAAACTTACACTACAACTCGCTTAAGACCTTTACAGGTTGCGCGCGAGCGTTCTCTTTTTTAATTAACGTTTCAAATACATTTTGTCCATTCCAACTTGCTTATATATGCATTACACTTTTTTGTCCAATTGAGTATTCCTTTACTGTTCCTAACGTGTGTCTCTTTTTTGTTAGTTACATACTTAAATCTAGACATTTAAAATATCTCTCTCAATCAGAGAGTGAATAGTAGACCTTTCAACTTGTAAGATAAATGATTTTATATATGATTTGAAAAGACCTATTGAATTAATTTCTAATAAATAATTTTTATATCTGGTTGGTAAAAAGTTGTAAATTATGGTCCTTAGAAATTTCAATGATTTTTGTCCAATGGTTTTGTTTTTTAAAGCAATTTCTATATTTTCTTTAAGTCTGTATCGGGTGTTGTAATTATGATCGATTTTTTGGAGTAGTGATGATTTATTCTTATAAATGTATATAACGACATTGTAAAAATATGTTTGTCTAATATCCAATAAAGATGTTTCTGAGAATAGAGAGTTAGTTGGGTAAGTATTCGTTTTTTTATAAATTATTTTTAAAAACCTTCTTTGAATAACTTCTAATTTTTTTAGGTGTGTTTTTGATGCAGAACCCCAGCATAATATTGCGTAGTTAATTCTGGATTCAACAAGTGCATGGTACACTACTCTCAGATAAACAGGTTTCAAGATAGTTCTCATATATTTGATTTTATTATAATAGTGGTCTTAAGTTGTTTGCAATGTTATTTATATGTAAGTCCCATCTAAGGTGGGAATCTATAATTACTCCTAGATATTTAATACTTTTCTTCAATTTTATTATTTTTTTCCTTGACTTGTCTATTGTCAACTCGGTAAATTGGGGTAACTTATTTTTATAGCTACAGAATGGGACAAACAACGCCTTTTCAAAATTAATAGTCAGCTGCCTACAGTCAAACCATTCAGAAATATTGTTGAAATCTGTCTCTATTTCTTCCTTCAGCTCTTGCCACGTATTACCCTGGTAAAATATCGCCGTATCGTCAGCGAATCCGATGATGTTTCCTTTAGTTTTTAGAGAAAACAAGTTATTAATGTATATTAAGAATAGGGTTGGTCCCAGAACTGTGCCCTGAGGTACTCCAAATTTGATTCTCCTATTAGGGCTAATACAAGTTTCTATTTTAACAGCTTGTTCTCTGTCACTTGAGTAACTTTCAAATAAGTTCAATGGAACTCCGTAAATTCCTATATCCTCCAAGGTCACCAAGAGCTGACTATGAGATACGGTGTCAAATGCCTTGGCAAGATCCAGGAACACGCAAATTGAAGGCTTAGTTGCATCCAGCGAGTCATAGATTTGGTTTATCAAGGCTACTATAGCATCACTTGTTGAAAGTCCTTCCCGGAAACCAAATTGAGATTTTGATAAAATATCATATTTATTTAAATATGCAGTTAACCGAGATTTTAGGGATTTCTCGAAAATTTTTGCAACTGTTGATATTAGTGAGATAGGTCTGTAGTTTGATAAACATTTTTTATCCCCTTTTTTATATATTGGAGTTATTATGGCCTTTTTAAATTCTGCTGGACACTTCCCCGTTTCGAAAATGGAATTGATCAAATCAACTAAATATGGAGCGATCATTTCTGCAATTTCTTTGATAGCTTCAGACTTAATGTTGTCTATACCTGGTGCCTTTTTGTTTTTTAATGTTTTTATAATATTTAATACTTCCGGCTCTGTTACAGGCGTTAAAAAGAAGGATGTATTCATCTGAATACGATCGTTCTTGCAAACAGGATTAGTTGGGTTATTTATTTTTCTTGCTAATTTTTCTCCAACGTCAGAGAAAAAGTCAAATTTTTGTGCTATATGTATAGGTTCCTTGACTGTGGCTCCATCCTCTGTGACTATTTCTTCTATTTTCAGTCTTCGACCAAATATATATTTTAATAGAGAATTTAATTTTTTACGAAAGCCATGAGAAGGTTTTTTGGAAAAATCATTTTTGATAATGAAAAATCCACTTAAAATAAAAAAAAAATGTTTTCTGTGTTATTTAAATACGGAATCCTTTAGCACAGCGGCATTATTTTCTATTTTATATAAACTACCAGATTTTCTGGTGTAGCGTCTAGTCAACAAGTGCCTTTTTGGCCAATTTTTTTCAGCAGTCTCCGAAAATTATGATCGAGGTGTCATTCGATTCGGGATGGCATCTAGATGATTTTTGAAAAAAATGAAGTTCCGCAAACAAAAATTGCAAAAGTTATTAACAATTAACTAAAAAAAAGGGGGTTTTTTGCAAATATCTCAAAAACTAATAAAGATTTTTCTTGAAAAGAGGAGAAAGTTTCCTAAAAAAAACCCGACTCCCGGAACTTTAGGACCAATATTTATAATTTTCTGGCTTCCGTAAGCCACGCCTACTTTGGACACTTTATTAATAAAAATTATTTCAACATATTAAATATGAAATTTAAGAAATGAAAAAATTCAGGGGCTTACTGGATAGATGAATGAACTATAATCCGCCTGAAAAAATTTTTATCATAATTTTTCAATTAGTTATTCAATTGTTAACTAATAATTTTTTTCTGCTTGAGCATGAACATTGCAAGTGTGATAATTGTTAAACTATAAATTTGAGATTTTTTTCCTCTCTTGGAGCAATTCTTGAAAGGCTTCACAATAGATCCCCGTTGGAAAAATTAAAACATGTTTATTTTTCAGGTTTTTATTAATAATTATCGTTGTTGCAAAATTAAAAACTTAAATTAATCATTGAATCTTCCGTCAATATTATACGGTATTCAACGAAAATAGTATATTATACACCTAGGTGGTGAAGACTGTTATTATTGACCGAGCACCAAGATTATTTCGCGAGGGGCTTTGCACCGAGAGGTATAAGGTGCGAGGTTTATAAATGTCTCCAATACCATGGTCTATTTACAATTTTTTCCACTACTAGCCAAATTTAAGACAAAAATTAAAAATAATTCACAAACGCACCACGAGAAGCGTTTACTCTGACTGACAAGTACACTGTCAGTTTTCGATATATTATGAACGTATTCGCTATGTCATCAGTCAATTTTGCTTGAGCGCAGATTTCAAACAAATGGCATTTTTATTGAAATAGTTGTATCTTGCTAGGTAATTTCAAGCAGCAAATATTTGATTTTGTCCATTATTGACCTAGGTTAAAAATAGAAAATTATTAACCACTAATAGAGAGATTCAACTTTTCAGTTGGCTAGAAGAAGCTTGCGGGTTTTCCCAACAATCAAAATAAAATTTTAGAAGAACGGAAATTCTATATTAAAAATAATAAACCCTCTGGTGGAATTTCATAACCATAAAATAAACAAATTTTGTAACATTCAATTTGTTTACCTGAACTGGGAAAACCTGAGGATGTTACCTACTTTTTCAAAAATAATTTACGATAGTCATAAAAATGTTGGGAATACACAAAATAATCCTTTGTTACAATGGGTAATTTATTTAAACCTAATCCTTAAGTATTATTACATAACATAACCACAGGAGAGTTTTTAAAATTTAAATAATATTAAGTTCAATTAATAGTTTTGTTTAAAATTTAGTTCGGTATTATGGGTTCTATTCTAATTCAGCTGCCTTGACAAAGACGCCCTTTTTTTAGAAAATGATAAAATAAAAAATCTATTGTTCACAAAATAAAGCGAAATGATTTTGGTACGAAACTCGTCTAATTAACTTGCAGAGCATCCTTATCATATGTTGAAATTCCTTCTATTTAACTATACAAATTTTAGTCTTATTTACGTAATTTTCAAGAGTAAAGTTGCCAAAAATACCAACATGGATACACACATGAGTTTTCTAGGAAATTTCTTTATATGAGTTACCACAGTGAACTATATTTTTGCCGGATACGAATACTGTACCTGATGCATCATCAAAGTCGACGCTGGCTACAGAGACAACCCCTAATAGGACATCACTTTTTAACACTGTGTTCGGTAAAACATTTTCTATCCGATTCGAAGAACTTGCATTTCAGTTATATAGGCATTCTCAATACATTATAAATATTGAATCTCTATAATGTTTTTTTTTTATTTTAATTTTTGAATTTCCATTATGTATTTCATAATTTTAAATCGGCAATTCTTATTTTTTATTATGGAAATATGTGTACTAAAATAATGAAATTCATTCAAATGATATATAGTAATAATACTAAGTTGGCTATTCTGTAACTGATCCTTTAAAGTATAGAGGCCTCTTGAAAATATGTTTTCAACAGACCTTTAAAATTTTGTTGTTGAAATGGTATTCTGCAAGTATACATTTTAGAGGACTTTTAAAAATTATACAGTGCTATTCAAAAGTCCCCTCCCCCCTCGTATCTTTTGAACGGCTACACTTACATTAATAAAATTTGGAGGGTGAAAATAAAGTGTTGTAAACTTCTCTACGAATGGTAACAGGTGACGTAATAGTAATAGATGACGTCACAGTGCCACTCTGGCCAATAATTTTAAATAGGACCTTATGGCAAGTGATATCTCGTTTGAAAGGTATTGACATTGGCTACATAGCCATATTAATTTTGTTTGGGTTCAAACTAATTTTGACGGATAAATTAAAAAATAAATACCAAAATTATTATTTCACATTTAAATATTGAAGATTTTTCAGTCCACCTCTGGTTAGTTGTCAAAAAAATTGACCTTTTTAATTTAATAGTATTTGTTGCTTTGCAAAGTTTTTCTAAATAGCTTAAATATTCAATTTTATTATTGTTTAACGAGACGTTTAAGAGTTTACATAGGCAAAATGGTACGTACTCAAGGCGACAAAGTAGCAGCTATCTTAATAATTGGTGAATCTAGAAAGAATCTCCATGAAGCGGAACGTTTATTTAATGAGAGATACCCAGATCGCCCTATCTCGAGAACTTATTTGAGGGAGCTTCTTCACAAGTTTGAAGCAACAGGGTAGTGTTCAAGATGCCAAACGATCTGGTCGACCAACATTTAGTGATGATTAAAAAAATTTATATAGTTGCTGAAATGGTAGTAAACCCTACTTCCTCTTCTACTAAAGTTGCGACTATCTGTTAAGTAAGTAAAAGTGCAGTACAGTGAGTGTTGGCTAAAAATAAATTTCATCCATACAAGTTAAAAATGGTGCACCACCTTTCGGATGACGACCCCGACAGAAGACTCGAATTCTGTGAATTTATGACGAATAAAATTAGTCAAAACCCACATTACACAAAAACAATTTGTTTTAGAGACGAAAGTACTTTTTGCCTGTGAATACAAAAAATGTAAAGTATTGGAGAGACACAAATCCTCACACCTTTCGTGAACAACATACCCAATTTCCAGAAAAAGTCAATGTTTGGGCAGGTATTTTCGGAAACCACATAGTTGGTCCTGTTTTCCTAAATTCAAATTTAAGCGGTGAAGTGTATCTGGAGATGTTACAAAATGCAATTGAGTCGTTAATTCTTGAAATTCTGGAAGATAATCCAGATGAATTCGGCCATCTGGAAATAACATTTTAACAAGATGGTGCTCCTGCACATTATTATGGTGCAGTAAGACGTTACCTGGATGAAGAATATCGAGGTAGATGGATCGGCTGGCGAGGTCCTATAGAATGGCCACCTCGGTCACCAGATCTGACACCATTAGATTTTTTTATGGGGGTTCTTGAAATCCAAGGTTTATACTACGGCACCAGATAGCATTGGCGTTTTGAAAGAAAGAATTATTGAAGAATGCAATGCAATTTCAGCTGACACATTCAAACCAGTGCGACAAGAGTTTACGAATATGATGTATTACTGTCAGGAAGTAGACGGAGCACATTCCGAACACTTGCTATAAGAATCCATTGTTGATATTTGATTAATTAAATTTAAAAAAATAATTTCAATAATTTTGGTATTTATTTAACTTATCCGTCAAAATTAGTTTAAACCCAAACAAAATTAATATGGCTATGTAGCCAATGTCAATGCCTTTCAAACGAGATATCACTTGCCATAAGGTAGTATTTAAAATTACTGGCCAGAGTGGCACTGTGACGTAATATATTACTATTACGTCACCTGTTACCATTCGTAGAGAAGTTTACAACACTTTATTTTCACCCTCCAAATGTTATCAATGTAAGTGTAGTCGTTCAAAAAATACGAGGGGTGGAGGGGAGTTTTGAATAGCACTTTATATTTCAAAGGGTACCTTTAAAATTTCAATTGGAGAATCTGGCAACAGCGGTTTTTTCATTTAATTGATAAGCTAAAGACCAGCTTCAATAAAAAAGAAGAGAAAGTTAATGAAAATAGAAGAAAAACAGTTGTATTTGATGGTAGATTAACCCACAAATCACTATACCTAAACTGCTTTTGATTTCAGCATGCAATTATTATAAGTTCCTGACACTTCCTTGGAAACGCAAAATACTTTCAAATAAATTAGTTGGTTTTGAAACTATACTTCTATGGTGTAATCTAAATTCTGCTCTAGAATATTATATAAATATTGTTAACTCAAACTATGTCAAATACAACCTAACAATATTCCTTACTTTTCGTGGTTTGCAATATTGCAATTAATTCCTCAATCAAAGCTTCACCAGTCTGACCACGCCATTTTTGTTACCGTTATTATTCAAAGGCGCACTTCAACATCCTTTTGGAAATAATAGTTTCAACAGGCTATTTAAAAGGAATCCTCAAAAATTTCAAGGGAAATGTAGTTAGCGAATACCGATTTGTTTTTAGCGCCGGTTAAATTTAAACGGCGCTAAAGTGCGCCTTTGAATAATAACGGTAACAAAAATGGCGTATGCAGATGTTGTTGGTGAAGCCTTGATTGAAGAATTAATTACAAACCACTGAAAGTGAAAACATTTTTCAGTTTATATTCGAAATATTTTAAATTGATAATCTTTATATATTATTCTAGGGCAGAAGTTAGATCACACACCAAAGAAGTATTAGGGACTTGAGTGATCCCTTTCAAATACAAACTAATTTATTTAAAAGTCGTCAATGATGTTAATTGATGTGATAAAACTTTTTGTTTTTTAGTCGTTTTCGGCACCCGTGACATTTTTTATAACTATACAGGGTGGTCCATAAGTAATGGACCAGAGTGAAATGGAAGATTCTTGGCCTAAAAATATTACAATTTGACGCAACTTCCCTTATTAAAATATTGATGATAAAAAAGATACAGGGTGGTAAAGTTGAAATGTCAAAAATGTTTTTTCTCAGTAAATTGAAAGATTTTTGATAGACATACGTAAAAATTTAAAGAAGGGGGTTTTAGGGCGTGGGAAATCATAATATGCTATCCGTTTCGATGTATTTTCTAGAGGGCGTCACAAAAGCTATGTTGTTGATGTAAATGTGGGATTAACTTATTTATCGTTAACGGCAACTCTCTATTTATTGATAAATATGAAGACTACATCATTTTTGCGACAAAAAGGTATACCTATCATTGGTCTCAAAAGTTACTGGTTTTCGAGATATTTGCATTTTTAAACCCCACCTACATAATTTTTATTTCATTTATTAGCACAAAAATGATAACGTTAGTAGGCGCTGATGACAGCTAATTTATTATCATCTATAATATAGCAAGAACATTGATAATTTGCAATATTTTTGCCATAACTTTCCTCAAGCATGTCGCTTTGAGGTAACAACCCTCCGCCTTCGTTGTCGGGTTGTTGCCAGCAACTTTAGAAATCTATGACAATATTACACCAACAACATAGTTTTTGTGGCGCCCTCTAGACAATACATTGAAATGGATAACACATTATGATTTCCCAGGCACTAAATCCCCTATTTTCAAATTTTCACGTTGGTATATCCAAAATCTTCCAATTTACTAAGAAAAAACATTTTTGACATTTAAACTTTGCCACCCTGTATCTTTCTCATCATCAATACTTTATTAAAGGAAGTTGCGTGAAATTGTAATATTTTTATGCAAGGAATCTTCCATTCCACTTTGGACCATTACTTACGGACCACCCTGTATATAACTTATAATAATTGCATGCAAGAAACCAAAAACACTTTATGTAGAGTGATTTTTGGGTTAGTTTACCATCAAATGTTCTTCTTCTATCTTCATTAACTTTCTCATCTTTTTTATTAAAGCAGGTCTCTAGCTTAGCTATTAAATGACAAAAGCGATGTTGCCAGATACTCTAATTGAAATTTTAAAGGAACCCTTTAAAATAAATAATTATTAACAGTCCTCTAAAATGTATACTTGCAGAATAGCATTTCAACAACAAGTTTTTAAAGGCCCGTTAAAAACTTATTTTTAAAAGGCCTAAATTTTAAAGGATTACTTACAGAATAGACCCCTAAGGGGCCTATTCTGTAACTCTTCCTCTAAAATTCAAATGCCGTTGAAAATTTAACGGGCGCTAAAATCAAATCGGTATTCGCTAACCACATTTCCCTTAAAATTTTAAAGGATTCCTTTGAAATAGCCTGTTAAAACTATTATTTTTAAAGGGATGTTAAAGTGTGCCCTTAAATAATAACGGTAACAAAAATGGCGTATGTTGCTGGTGAAGCCTTGATTGAGGAATTAATTGCAAACTGCGAAAAGTAAGAAACATTGTTAGGTTATATTTGAAATAGTTTAAATTAACAATTTTTATGTATTATTCTATGGCAGAATTTAGCTCGGAATTTAGATTACACCAAAGAAGTATTAGAGACTTTCAAATAACAACTAATTTATTCAAAAGTCTTTCGTTTTTCCAAGGAAGTGTTAAGAATGTCAATTGATGTGATAGAACTTTTTGTTTTTTAGTCGTTCTCGGTGCCCCGCGCCCATGACGTTTTTTATAACTATATATAGGTAACTTATAATAATTGCATGCAAGAAACTAAAAACAGTTTAGGTAGAGTGATTTGTGAGTTAGTTTACCATGAAATACAAGTGTTCTTCTTCTATCTTCATTAAATTTCTCTTCTTTTTTATTAAAGAAGTTCTCTAGCTTAGCCAGATACTCCACTTGAAATTTTGATTAGCTAAACTGAACTGTAAAAAACAAATAGAAACATGTTTCAGGGCACTCTAAAACAAATGTTCGATGTGTCTTCCTTCTTGGTCCATACATTTGTGGAATCGAACCAAGTTGTCAAATGTTGCTGTCAGCATTTCAAGAGGAATATTTTCCATTACCTGCCGTATGTTATTTTTTAATTCCTCAATAGTAGCAGGCATCGGGTTGTAGACTCTATCTTTCACAAATCCCCATACAAAAAAATCTGGGACAGTCAGGTCTGCGGAATTTGGAGCCCATTCTATTGGACCAGTCCTACCAATCCAATTATTTCCAAATAGTTGACAGATTCTCTTGCTATGTTGGAATAATGGGGTGGAGCCCCGTCTTGTTGAAAGCAAACATTTTGGTTCAAAATACCATCTTGTTCTAACTGGTTTTAACACAATGTGAGGTTCTGTCAATGATCGCAATATTTTTGTGATGTGACATATTAACGCCTCCTTGATTATTATTTATTAATAAGATATGTGAATCATTACAGTATCCCAAATAAAGTTATCTAACTTCGCTTTCTGTGCACTGATTTTAAACTTTAAGGTACCGATAAAAAGTAAAAATATGCGTCTTTCAAGGAATTGCTTAATATACAGGGTGTCCCATTTAAAAAATTACATCTACTGTATTCTGAAAATACGCCACATTTCTAGCGGGTAAACCGGAAGTACGCCATTTATATAAATGTGTCACAACAAAACTCACCGTAATTTTAAACCTAACTGTGGAAACCGCATCTTATTATCTAGAACCGTTTCGAAGATATAAGCTCTTGAAAACAGTCAGAATATAATGAGACACCCAGTATATAAAATAATAAAATACATAATTTTTATCAAGTAACAAAATTATTAAAGATATATTCAATTTCTTGCCTTCTTGAACGATGTTATTAAATACCAAAAAGGCACGATATACTGAATATACACCCATCTAAAATTAACGATAAACATACAATAATTACTTGTACACTCCCAAGATATTTTCCTGTTGTTCCATTGCAGCTAGCATGTTATTCTGTTAGAAATAATTCAGTCTTCACTTTTCATTCCAAAAGCAAATTTTCGTAATAATCCTGTTAGCGCCGTCGTGCGCCCATTATATATATTCAAATTGGGCCACTACGTCCAAATTTAGAAACGCATAAACACCGAATAATTGGGCTGTTTCGATGTCAAAGAAGACGTTTACGCGTTTGCTTTGACAATCGACTCAAAATACACTCATTGCTCGATGGATTTTATGCGACTCGGAGCTTTCTTTTGTATCCCAATTAATTCGAGTTACTTGAACAGAGGTGGATGTAGTGTAGGGAAAAGCAAAATACAAATTAAATATATTCAAAACGGATATAAGAAGAGAGGGATAAGCTTTATTGACGTGAGAAATTTTACAATTTAATGAACAAAGCGACATACTTTAAAAATAGGTAAAATGTAGATATAAAAATTCACAACGAAATGTAAAAAAATAAAAATACTGACAATACTATTTTAACAATACCTAGTGAGACCAATCATCACTTATGGAGCCATTGCGTGGAGTCGTAGAACTAGCCTATTGACGACGTGAGAAAACCTCTCCAAAATTCAAAGACTAGCCTTATATGCATTACAGGAGCAATGAGAACATCCCCAAGGGCAGCCATGGAAGTGATTCTCAACCTCACCCCTCTACATATTGTGGTGGAAAGTGTTGCAGAAAAAACAAGATACAGACTAAGTAGAGAGGGAATCATTAAAAAAACACCTCCTCACTTCTTAGAAATTAGACAACCTGGAACATGTCTCAAGACGGTATGATGAAAAAGTATAACTTTTCAAAGAAATTCGTTACGGGGTTAAGCAACAAGAAGGAAAGGGAAACAAATACCATTACCAGACTTGGAGAAAGAATGCCATTCAATGGTACACAGACGGCACAAAAGCAATAGGGGGAACTGGAATGGAGTGTTCGGGCCAGGAACCAAACACTCTGAAAGCTTGGGCAAAACCCCAAATATCTTTCAAGCGGAAATCCACGCCATAAGAAAGTGCGCCCAGTTCAATATTGATAATGGATACAGAAGACGAAGGATTATCATAATGTCGGATAGTCAAACAGTCTGAACTCTTGTGTAATCAGTTCCAAAATGGCGTGGAAATGCCTAGACAAACTCAATGAACTAGGCGAGAACAATACAGTCACCTTACTATGGATTCCAGGATACACTGGAATAAAAAAGAATGGAATAGCAGATAAATTAGCAAAGAGGGGGACTGATTTACCCTGTTGGTGGCCTGAACCCTTTCGCGGAATCCGCCCTAATGTAATATTGGGAGAAATAGGTGAAGCCGAGGAAAGGAGAAGATCTGACCATTGGAAAGATCCAGTAGGGCTTATACAATCGAAGATTCTTCTGGATGTCTACAAACTGTTGAGATCAAATGAATGCATAAGTCAAAGTTAAACTACGCTAAGAATTTTAACAGGGATCCTAACGGGACATTGTCACCTGAAAAAGCTCAATAGTGGAGGAATAAGAATGTAGATTTTGTGGCATGGAAAAAGAAATCTCCATCCACATACTTTCCAACTGCACAGCACTTTAGGATCCTAGAGCACAGCACCTGGGAGATTAGTGGATAGAATAGGAACATTTACCTAAGTTGGCCTGTAGATATCCTAAAATTCCTCCGTGAGGACTAAAGGAGCTACTAGTTTCCGAGACTATCCTCAGAAACTAAGTAAAAGTAAGGGGGCACAATATATCTTTTTGATCTTAGTAAATGTAATGTAAACATCATTTTAGGATACAAAAGTTGTGTGCCACATGGATGCATTCAAAATTAAAAAATGTACGTACATGTTACGTGAAGAAATATACTGGGTTAGTTTAAATGATGGAAATATCTCTCTCACAAACGGAAGAAGATAAAAAAATAGTTTAACACGCCAGTTTGCCATAGGAGCATATTTTCATAACTTATAGGGTGGTCCTAAAAAGCGTAATGACTTCAGCAAATATATAAAAATATATCATTTTATGAATCCTTTCGACTTCTATGTTAATTTTGATTATTGTGTTACCTGTATTGATAAAATACGTAGAGTGGCAAAGAAAAAATCGTAGCCAGTAAGCCTGAAAATGTTTATATTCTATAGTATCACATCTTGAATCCTAATAATAATAGTTCACATTCAAAGAAATGAAGAAAAATGACTGGAAAAAACTCTAAAATAAATGTTCCAAGTGCCAACCATCCACGATTTGACAGTAAATATGTTTGTGGTTTCAGATTTATCTCTTCCAAAATGCGATATTGTAGAGTTTGCAAATCAAGTAGTAAATTTGTGTACACTTCATTTTTATGGTATCCCCACAAGCAAAAATCCAATGGGGTCAAGTCTGGTGACCGGGGCGGTCATTCTATCGCTCCTCGACGTCCTTTATCCATCTCTATGGAAACACTCTATATAGATAGGTACGTACAGCTCGGAAAAGCACTATCTTGCTGATAACATATGTCATCATGTCATTGGATTGTTAGGATTGGGAAATATGTTTGCTATAGTTGGCAAAATATTATTTCATATTCATATTTATCCACAACATTATCAGATTGACACCATACAGTTTAGTTAATGATCATCAATTCTAAAATTTTTCCATATTTTTAAATTACAAAATTCCTGATTAGTATTTGGTTTTTTGGATATTTCTGGACTCTTGTTGGGTTGTTTGTTTGAATTAGATTTGGTAATGGGTTCTCATTAGACCCTTAATCTTTTCCTGGCTTGTAGATGATTTGATTAATTGGTTCTCATTAGACTCTAAATCAGATTTTTCTCAATGAAAATAACTTACATTGGTTTTGGGATATCATTAGATGCATAATTCGACTAATAGTTTACTTTATATTTAAATGGATTTTTGTTATTAATAATTGCTGGAATTTGATTTTACATACTTCATTCTTTGAATGGTTATTGTGTTTGGAATTTCTTCTGACTATTGATTGGTTATCTATTTTAATTAGATTTGGGAACGGGTTCTCATTAGACCCATAATCTTTTTTGTTTTTGGAATCAGATTTGAATAATATGTTCTCATTAGACTTTAAGATCAAATCTGTTTTCTTTGTTTAGATGACTGATTTTTGGTTTTGAGAGGCTACCAGATTACAATTTTTATTCATTAAAATTTATTTTTATGCTCATGCTATAGCTTGAGTTCTGTGTCCACTTGAATTGTCATTTGTTGGTTTTAAATTGAAGTAGTGTCACTTCGTTTTCCGGTCTACTAACACGTGTTCGTGTAGTAGCTGAAGAATATAATTAGAATTTAAAATGTTCAAAATATGAAGACAGCTTTACCCCAATCAGGGGATAATTTAAATTTGATGTAATTTTATCATTGTGACGTTAATGTGTTGTAGACATTTGATTAGGTTTCTTGTATCATATCTGACGAGTAAGTAATTATTTACTTAAGTATATCTTTTTCAATAATTTTCCAACGATTATTGCTTACTTGCAGGTATGGCACTGAAGATGGCTTAATAGCCGAAAGCGCTTTGCAATTTTAAATAAAAATTTTTTTACACAGAATACAACAATGTTTTCTTGACAATATTATTTCTTAAAAAGTTCTGATATCCGGTACCATTTAAATTATTTTCTAAAAAAAAAAAGGTCTGATTATATGATTATTAATAAGCCCCGCTCAGACAATTATTTTCCCCTCGGTCGCTGTGTGTTCTCTCCTCATCCAACCCGAATTAAGTCTAGATCAATGATGTCTATTTACTTCTCCGTAGCCTCATCAAAAAATATCATTTTTTTTTTCAATGTTAACATCAACTTTCGTTTTTTCATCAACTAGTATATCAACTAAATATAATGAAACAAATAGCAGTCTATAATAATTACGATCCAAATTCAATAAATAAGAAGATACTAAAACATAAATACAAAAATAATCAATTTAAAAGCTTAACATACTTTGGAATATCATCCTTAAACGTCAAATTATTTTTAGAACCTTAAGACTTGAATATTTGTTTCAAAACCGATTACGATTTATCCAAATTATTAAAAATAGCAAATCTAAATATTCAAAATTAAACAAATCAGGAGTTTTTAAATTAAAATGTGGTCATTACAGCTGTGATAAAGTTTATATAGGTAGAAATTTTAAGAATTTTAAAACTAGAATTTCTGAACACAAACGTAGCTATGACAACCAAAAATCAGATTCAAACAACTCAAATCATTTATTAGCAAACCAACACACTTTCGATTCAAATTTTAAAATTTGGCATACCTAAATCCCTCAAATTAAATCTTTTAGAAGCTCTTGAGATAAATGAAAACAAATATTCAGATAATCCTCTTAACGACCAAATAGATCCTAGAAAGGTCCCGGTGAGATTGTTGTGAATGAATTTCCAGGTAAAATTGTTGAATACTTTGGTTAATCCCATATTTAGACACTTTTTGCTTTTTATTTCCATGTAAATAGATTATAAGGCATTGTATAAATTAAATTTTTTTTATTATACCTCCATTCGTTTAAGAAAGCTACTGTGTTAACGAAACGCGTCACGAATGTATATTGAACTTAGTTGAAATATAATGCAGATTTAAACAAATTAAATTGTTTTATTCCATAAAAAAAACTACTCAGTCAAAAAACTGTAATATTTTTGTTTTTACCGTCACATAATATGCTACGCCTCTGGCGACCGGCTAAATAGAAATAATCTGTATGTGTGTTCATAAGACCGTTATTAATTGTATTATTAATAATACTTTACATTGTATATGAAGTTGGCGTTCAAAGAAAATGTTTTTAATTCCTTTTATTTATTTGATACAATGCAAGTGTGTAGGAGTAACTCGGATTAAGAGTTTAAGTTATTATATGAAGCATTTACCTTTGATTTTCAAATAGAATGTTGTCAACTTTTGAAGTTTCGATTTATGGATAGAACTTGAAAATTGTATGATGGAACTCTAACTTGAATAATTAAATAAGTGATTGGTCCAATATTAAACTGATCTACAAAAATTAGGAAAGTTTGCAAGTAGGTATTGGATTTATGTTAAAAATTATTAAGTTTGGGTGTGTATGGTAATTATTATTGGGTAGATTTTGAAGTGAACAAATTAAAATATATCATTAAATTTAATATACAGTGTGACCCATTTTGTTTGGAAGCATCCCTGTAAAATCCGCATTTCTCAACCGATTTTGATTTAATTTTTTTGTTAGAGTCAGTATCAAAAACAGTATTTTAGCACAAATTTTCATAGCTTAATTACTATTTTCAAGGCCCTCTATGATAATTATTTGCCAAAAATGACAAAAGTACATTGGGATTTTTTTTTCTCGAATATAACCTAACTATCAAAAATATACCACTTGATTCAGAATCATCACAAATGTAACCTACCAAAATTTTATAAAAAAATGTTTATTAACGACAAAGTTATTACAACATGAATTTGGAAAAAGTGGTGTTCTCATTAAATTTTACGTAAAATGTAGACAAATTTTTGAAATGGCAACATGGTGAACAAAAACTAGGACTCAAACATATTACACAGTGAAAACTCGAAGCCGATAACTTAACCCGTTCTGGAGTGATAGCTTCTGAAAGTAATGTACAATTATTGTGCTTAATAATTTGGATTGTTGGCAAAATAGTCTATGACAATACGGTCATTAAAATTTCTTGCCTGCAATTTTTTTAAAATACGTTTGGTCACTGCTCCAGCCTGAATAAATACTTTTTTTAATTATGTGCACTACAAAGCAGCAAATACCTAGATGTCTCTGATTAACTATTTCGATTACTTCTCGTTCACTTCCATCATTGTAACCACAAAAAAGTACAATTTCAACATTGTCTTGAATAGTTAAGTACTTATAGTCTAGTCAACAAGTGCCTTTTTGGCCAACTTTTTTCAGCAGTCTCCGAAAATTATGATCGAGGTGTCATTCGATTCGGGATGGCATCTAAATGATTTTTGAAAAAAATGAAGTTCCGCAAACAAAAATTGCAAAAGTTATTAACAATTAACTAAAAAAAGGGGGTTTAGTTTTTTGCAAATATCTCAAAAACTAATAAAGATTTTTCAAATAAAAAAAAAAGATTTGAAAAGAGGAGGAAATTTCCTAAAAAATACCCCGACTCCTGGACTGTAGGACCAATATTTATAATTTTCCCAGAGGGATGAAAATACGGCCGAAAACGGGTGTTCTGGCTTCCGTAAGCCACCCTACTTTGGACACTTTATTAATAAAAATTATTTTAACATTTTAAATATGAAATTCAAGGAATGAAAAAATTCAGGGGCTTAGAGGAGAGTTGCCAAAGTCGTACCGCCTTCTAAATCGTACCACCTTAATTTTAATCAGAAATAAAGTGACTACAGCGATCGTGCGGCGCTACTAGTAACTAGTGCTTGGTCGTAGTGGCGAGACAAAGTTTGGTGAGTGTGCGGTTGCTATCTGAGCTATTGTGAACGATTTCCTGTTTTGGAGCTAATTGATGGTTTCCTAAATCGTACCGATTGCATCTCTTGACAAAAAGTGTATTACCTTTCAAAAATTACCACAATATAAGTGACTAAAAATTAGATTAACCTGTCTAAATAACCAATACTTCTTAGGGTTATGGTG
>CAJUYI010000067.1:96851-110123 GCA_910591695.1 Galerucella pusilla
AAAAAGGATGCACCTTTTTTATCGATGTCAAAGTGACAATAACATTTTCAGGTATATGACATT
This sequence comes from Galerucella pusilla, assembly GCA_910591695.1. Taxonomy (NCBI): domain Eukaryota; kingdom Metazoa; phylum Arthropoda; class Insecta; order Coleoptera; family Chrysomelidae; genus Galerucella; species Galerucella pusilla. Next base: position 96,915 of record CAJUYI010000067.1, read on the forward strand.
TTAACATTGGAGTTAATTTATCGAATATATAAACTTATCCTATACAAAATTATTTTAATTATTATAATTTAATTATTTAATAAAAAATACTGTAAGACCCATCCCCACTCGGAAAAACCCTTAAACTGGCTACACGACACTGGTCACCGGCTTATCATATTAACGAATTATCATTTTTTAATTTTTTGCCTGGCCTTTTGGTTTTGTCCAGTGCCATCTAATGATGGTAAAAAAATTCCTTAATTTTCATTCTATTTATTAAATAATGTGATTTGAGTTTGATTTAACTTATTGAAAATAGTTAATAAGGGGTACAAATGACCCACATTTTTTTTGTATTAATTTTCAGATTTTACTTCAATTTAAAAAAAAACCTGAAAAAAATCTTATAAAATTTTCTCATTTTTCAAACCGGACCGTCTTATTCTTGCTCCAGATCACAAACAACACAATAAACGCTGAAAATTGTTCTATAATAATTTTTTCCGCAAATCGCTAGGAAATTTTGACATTCCTGTCAAAATTTCTTGAAGAAAAAGTCAGGACTTCCTTACTGTAAGGAAATGTCATTTCCCTACTGTAAGGAAATGATATTTCCGTACAGTTGTTAGTGTTCTACATAAATGATAGAAATTTCTTTGGCAATAATTCTAGAAGCAGTATTCACTGCCTCAGCCAGCTCTGGAGGAGTCCCAGGAATGGAAATTTCATCATCACTTATCATTTTACTTTCGAGAACACCAGCAATTAAATTTGTAAGCGTCAAGTTTGACAATTCAATCTCAATACGTTTCCATAGTAACCCAAGTAATTTTATTAGGATTTTCAAAGCACCATTTATTTGGGAATAAAATTATCGCGTTTTTTTTTAAATCAATCAATATCTGTCGAATTTTAAACGATTTGCGGAAAAATAGTATGTTTACCTCGTAGGAAAAACCACATTCCTGGACTCTGTGTTGCTAAGTCTCGGCTTGCGCCTCGACTCAGCAATCTTCACAGTCGTCCAGGAATGTTAAGCTTCTCCTACCCGGTTAACAATGTACTATTACCAACCCCTTGTCTCATTTTTTCTATTAATGGCGGGTAACACAAGCTCTATTTTTTTTGTTCAAACCTATGAAGCTTTTATTGAATTCGTCGTTTCTATGTTATTCAGCATCAAAATCTGCATATTATAACCATTTTTTAATTAATTTATGTGACTGTCAAATGTATTATAAAATATAAACACAAATGCAATTTAATATTAATTACTGATTTTAAAAAATTACTCTGTTATTAATATTTCCAATTTCCTGTACATATTTTAACATAATAAGTTTAATTTAAGTAAAATTATTTCAATGTGTCAAATCATGAAAAACATTGATATCAAATAGAAATTTGTTAATGTAACAAAAGATAATAAATGATGAGGATTGGAGGATGGTAACCAAGAGGAAACTAGGGGGTGGTTGATATCAAAAAATGCGAGTGGATGGGACAAGAAAAAATAAAATGAAAATGAGATGCAGAAAATAAACTGCTGAGTAAACAAATATTAGTGCTTGATTCATTAGGAAGGACTGTAGAATAGTTGGTCCATATTTCCAATGATTCTATAACAAATATTACAAGAATTAGTAAGTCAAATCTATACAAATTTACGAAACTTACCTGAACGAGTTGAAGCAGTCCAATTGGAACCAGACGTCTATACACAAATTTTATAAACAGTAGTACGTGCAGCTATTTTTGATTCCCGTTTAGTACAAAATTTAATCCACCACCGATTTCTTTTCCTGGAAGGCAGATAGGACAAAACAATTCTTCGAAAGAGTGCAACAATGTTCTAACAGGTTATAAGTGATTTTAAAGGTTATTTTCCATAAATAAAACATCAGTGATTAAATAAGATAGATTTAGGTTGTTCAATTAGCATAATATATTCTTTACCTTATAAAGGGTGACGTCATTTTTAGATTTTTGTAGAAATTTCGTTCACATCTCATTTTCGTCATATCTAAGACCGTTATCGCCATTTTAACTAATTTCACATAAATTACACTATTGCCATTTCGTAGAAGAAACGAGATTTCTTTTCACATTGTTGCCATTGTTAAAGACAACATCAGAAAACTTATATGATATTAATAACAGACGTATTGATTATAACTTAATTTTGTTGAGGGAATTATAATAAATAAAAGTTTGGACGTTTATTAATCTGTTCAAAATTGCAAACAAAAAAAAACAAGTTTATTGGTGATGGTGGTTGCCTGTTCTTGAACTCTCCCTTAGTTTGAGACGTTTCATGTAAACCGACTGAGCGAAGTAATTATTTACATACATAAAAGAAAAGTTTTGAGAAGTAAAGGTAAATTTAAACAATATTTGTATCATTGTTAGCCGGAGCAAAATTAGAATAATACATGCATAGACAACACACAACACACATATAACTCATATACACTCAAAATAAATAATTCATCACACCACACATTATAGATTCATCACACTGTAACAGAACCATATCAGTATATATGCTGATGAGGTAGATAAGTGAGGGTAGACACATTTCAATGTAGTTCATTGTCAAGCATCGATATTACACCATCTTTATATTATAAAATTAAGTAAAGCCAACACCAGCCCAATGAATTCTGTAATTTTCATACGACTATTTGAGCGGCTCCCAAAGGACCTGGACTTCCACTAGCTCATGTGGAATCCAAAACAACAATCAACAAAGCATGTCATTACCCTATCTTAGGTCAGGTCAGTTTCTTAGATCGTGAAAAGAACTATACACTCAGGTTATACTTGGATGAGTGATTCTCTAAGGGTTCCTTTAAAAGGGTTTTTACTTGTAGTTGATTAGCAGCATTATCAATTTGATATTCTGGTTTAAAATATTGTGATTTATAGTAAACTTGTAACCTATTTTTATCTCAATTTTGAGTTCCACGTTTGTCTGTCGTTCCACTCATTGCTTTTCGTTTCCATAAGTTGTTTACAAACACCTGTTTCCGTACATTCTCTTTTTTAAATCGGTTTCATGAATTCTTTGTCTTCAAAAAATACAAAAGGGTCTTGTATATCACGAATACCACGTTTTTCTAATCTTTATACGAGGATGTATTAGCCTAGACCTGTTCCATGCATAAACAAAATATTGCGTTACCATAGCAACGAACAATAACTCATTAGAAGTGTCAGTGTGAAGTTGGACGTCAAAAAAGTAAACCAGAATTACGCAATAGATTAAAAGAAAAAAGATGTCCACCGAAATTGTTAAAAATCGAAAAATTGGAGTATCGAGCCAACATAAAGTACATGTATTTAAAAGGGTTGAGAGGTAAGCAGATTTACGAAGATATGCTTGGTGATCAATGTCCTTCGTCCTCTCCAAGACCTAAGAAGTTTTGTGTCCAAAATTCTGCTGTAAAAGTTCTTGCTTCAGTTTTTTGGGATTGCCATGAAGTACCTAATCATGATTGATTTTTTGGACAAGGGTAGAGTAATAAACGGAGATTACTATTCGACATTACTGACCACTCTACGGGAAAAAATTAAAGAGAAAAGACGTGGAAAGCTATCCAAATCCAATGTTTTGTTTTTGCAGGTCAACGCCCCTGCACACTAATCTCATGTTGCCATGCAACAAATTCGTGATTTAGGGTTTGAATTACTAGAACACTCCCATTATTCACCAGATTTGGCTCCGTCCGACTATCATCTCCTTCCTCAACTGGAAAAAAATTTAAAAGGTCGTAATTTTTTTTCGAACGAGGAGGAAATAAAAGCTGTGGAGGTCTGGTTTGCGACGTTGCAGGTTCGCTGTAATAAATGTATCCAATTAAGAGGAGAATATGTTGAGTAATAAAATATTTTGACATGAAATTATGTTTGGTTTTATCGTAGGCTAAGAATGTTTTAATATACATATGTATATCTCCATTATCTTCTAGGTACGAGTAAATTCTCAACATATCCTGAAAAATCGTCTAAATCTTCAATGTCAGACGAAACACAGTTTTTGTGTAGACCTGAATCACTTTATAACCTCAATTCGATCACTCAAGGTTCTATTAACCACCCTGAAGTTTATGTGGCTCTTACTACGTCACGTGACTTTAAAATTGTGTCTATAGAACAAGTTTACTCGAGTGCTACACGTAGTGATTATAAATACGGATATTAGTCACTTGAATTTTTACCGTCAATAGTTAATATATAACTAGAGAACTCCAATCTCTAGCGCCGGTTTGACTTTGTTTATTTTTGAGGGAGACAAATATAAGTATATAGCGTTTTTATTTCGGTCGTGAAAATAAATGAGTTTTGATTTAGCAAAACTTCTGAAGCCGACTTTTCCAAATGAAAAATATATATATATAAAAAGACGAAAAGTTAATTATCATTAGCTCTATTTTTACTTATACGCTCGTTTTTATTGCATAAAGACAGTTTTGATCTAACAAGTTTTAATTAAAATATAGATAAGCACTCTGAGAATAGAATTTTATTTTTGACTTGCTATTTTTGTCTTTTTTTTATCGGTTATGTAGAATTTTTTAAAAACGGTTTACTCAATTTTAAATTGTAAAAAAGAAAAGATGTTAATTTAAGAAAATTAGTGAACACTGACAAAAATCATTGAGTCATTTCAAAGAAATCGTTGACAGTTTTTACGCTCGACTCGCATTGCCGACAGGAAAGTATAAATCTAACCGAAAACGAGATTTAAACTTAGCCACCGAATTAAAATTAAAAGTCACGGAAATAAGAAGTGATGAAAATGTAAAAATCCAAAGAGACGATAAGTATATATCCCTAGAGACGACAGTTCAGTTATTTCTATAACTGGAGAAAAATATCTTCAATGAGAAGATTTGAAATGGTTGAAAACGAACGATGTGATGTCCAAGGGCGTATATAAGGTGGGGGGTTGGGGGTTGAAACCCCTTCCATGAAAAATACAATAAAGGTACATTAATGTTTTATTAGCATACTGCCTTCGGCGGTGTCTTCAGTGAATCTTTCCTCCTCTAAACCAATCAGATGAAACCCCCTATTTAAAAGTTATAGCTTCGTGACTGGTGATAACTTTTGGCATTACATTAAAAGAAAACCAATAATTGAATTCATTGAAATTGGTTATTATTAAATTTAATTATTTCTATTTTAAAAACAATGCAGTTATTTATTGTTTTATAATTGTCGAATAGTAAATAGACACGTGAGATCATCAACGTGAGAGTGAGAAGTCAGTTGGAAGCCATAGATTGTCACGTAAAAGAGATAGTTGACCTAGGGTAGGTGTATATATGCTGATGAAGTATACAAGTGGGCATTCACATCAATAGCTTCACATTAATAGATTCACATTCAATGTAGTTCATTGGCAATAATCTATATTACATTTTAATTGTATTAGTGTAAATTCTTTATAACGTTATCTTTTATAACGATAAACTCCCTATAACGTTGAATTGAGCCCAGCTTGGTTGGTTTGCGTTAAAACCCACATATTGAAACACTCTTTATAGCGATACGCCATTCTCCATTACGAAGAAATGTGTTCATATTTTTAGACAGTAAATATTTATTGTCGGTATTATTGTTTATGTTATGTTATCAGGTAACAAAAGACTTTGAAGCTAGCTTTAAGTTCTAAGGTCTAGCTTTTGTTATCCTTAATTGCATTGAACACGTGCAGTATGACGCATTGTTTTCTCGGAATGCTCATTCCCTTGAGTTTCGTTATAAAGAGTTTACACTGTATTTATATTATATGACCGGCTTATCTACCGCCCTTGTTAGGAATAGTATTCCCAGCTAAGTTATATAATAAACATTATCCCAGTGAATCATGTAGTTCTCATACGATTATTTGAGCAGCTCCCAAAGGTCCCGGAGTTCTACCAGTTCGTGGTGATTCTAACATACAACACAACGGTAAAAAAATGTATATTCCAATCAATTTCTTTCTGGTTTCTGCTTTTTGTGTATTCAAACCAAAAAATTGAATGAAAGGAACATACAGAAGACAGTTCTATCAAGTTTAACATGCTAAATAAAATTTACACGAGCAAAACTGAAGGGCCAAGCAAAAATTACAAAAACCCTGGAGTTGCCATCATGTAAAATACTTTGTGTAATACGAACCTGATATATTTTCGACTGGCAAATGTTGTTCACGAAATTGTTATATATTTAAAAGAAGGAAAACTTAGAAAATCTGGAAAATTCGTGCTTTTTCAAAAATTCCCATCTTCTTAGTTTTCAAGTTACAGCGTTGAAACTTTGTAGAAAACAAGTGATTTGTATGCACTTTATTAGTCTGTTCCAGCCCCATTGCAATAAATGATAGAAATAATGCGAAAGTAAACTCGTTGTTTGCTATGACCAGTTATTCTCTGATTGCAGTTGGAACAAACCTTATGTGCGCGAAGATCAGCTCTATCTTCATGATAATCCAAGCTTGAATCCTTAATATTCTTTGCAGAGAGCAGCAGATAATTTGGAACAAATCCGTGAATAGTAGTTATGCGCTTTCCTTTGTTTGAAGGCGCCTCAGTCTTGCGGTTTTTACTGGAATCAACCCATCCGGTGCACGCGAATTCCCGCCAGGTTCCTTAATGACCAATATAATACGCTTGAGTTCCCGTCCGACATTTGCAGGTATCTTAATCCCGCACTCGAATTGCCGTCCAGTTTATTTAATCTGTTCTGTTATCGGAACTGCCCTAAGAGTTTACCCTGGTGGGGTTAGGTTAAGTTAGGTTAGGTGTCATATTATTACTGAAATAAATGTACAAATACCTTTACCATTTAATTTATTTTATATTTCCTTAATCTCCCTAATTTTGTGTTTATCTTGTTGCGTGCAATTCGGCTCCTAATTTTGTGTTCTTACTCGTATTCAGGTAGAAAATGAACGCTGCGCGCAACTCATCCCTTCCCTAATAAACACCTTTTAAACAGGTCAGTTTTCACCCTGACGGGAAAACGAGTGACGGCTTAACGTACCCTAATTATGACACAGGTAGAGTGGTTATCCTGACGGGAATTCGTGTGCGTCCAACCCATCCTTTGTATCAAACCACGCTTCGTCCAGGTAGATTATAGATCTGTTTTAGAATCGGTACTTCTTAATGTCCTGAAGAAAATTTAATCTCGAAGTGCGCAATTTTTGCGATTCCATTACCACTTGTTTTACGAAATGTGAATCCCATTTTACCAATAACTCTATGGAGGGTGGCCCGGCTAATATTTATATTGGTGTCATCTTCATCTAGCTTCCTTTTTAGATTGTCCAAATTAGGGACAAACTGGATTTCATAGAGGGAATATATTTTCCTTCTTATTATATCCTGTTGGCAATTAACCAGACGATGAGATTGAATATTATTACGTTTTTTTCTTCCACTAATTTTTCACTGTCCTTTATAGAAAATTTAGACAATTGCTGGCATAAGCTAAGACGATATACTTTCAGACAAACTATAACATGGGACAATTACTTTTGTTGCAATTACAATTTTTAGTATTTAGCAGTAGGTTTGAATGCGTTATAGATAGAAGTAGTTAAATGTAATAAAAGTTTGAATAAAGACAAATCTATACCTCATAATCTATTATACGGGGTTAGAATAAAGTATGGAACCAAGTAAATATCTTTCAAACGAAAAGAACGATATTTCTGAAAATTTGCAGGTAAGTGCAATGGAACAAAATGCATCTGATGTACATTTTTTTGTTAATAACATACTCCCGGCTTAACCGGAAATTCCATCAACTTCTTTAATTTAAATGGTACACCCTGTATATTTTTACAGATTTTGAAATAGCTTGTTATTTCAAATTCATAAATACTGAGTTTAGTGTAAAAAAATTTGTTAAAACGAGGAATAACTCACTGTTAGTTGTACAATAGGTGTACATTTCATTATTTTAGAATAATAAGAAAGAAAATTACTTCAAATGTTCAAAATGCTCGCCGTTTAGTTGCTGAAAATATACCATCCTATTAACAAATTCTTGAGTCACTCTTTCCAAGACTTCTCTACGTATTAGTTCACGTTCATCAATAATTATTTGTCTCAATTCCTGTAAGTTTGTTGGTCGTCTAACGTAGACACGTGATTTTAGATATAATCACAAAGAAAAAAATCTAACGGGCTAAGATCCGAAGAACGAGCAGGCCACTCTATGAATCCTCTACGTCCAATCTATCGCTTTGGAAAATTATTATCCAGAAAATCCCTAACCCGTCTATCATAGTGGGGAGGTGCTCCATATTGTTGAAACCAAACATTTTGTTGTAATTGCCCATTCTGTTAAAGTGCAGGAATAATTTCGTTATTTGGGCGACGACCCAGCACTGTAGTGGAACGCGTTCGATGCGATAATTACAGTCAAGCAAGGTCGGACATGGTTAGTACTTGGATGGGTGACGACCATGCCAGGGAACAGGGAAAACCATCGTATGGGGCCCGTACAGCCTGCAGCGCACTAGCATATCACAGCTCGCAGGCATTATACCAATGAGCACGAGGTATAATGTAGATATGCCGTCTTTCGGAGGAGACGTAAAACCGAGGTCCCGAGTCCATGGATGTTGGGCTCGTTAAAGAACGCTACCACTGGTTGGAACACTAGTGGGTTCGCCAAAATTTCCGGTTAGGGGTAGAGTGCTCCCGGCGTCGGTGATTAGCCACAGTCGCAGAAATAGACCGACGTTAAATAACAGAATAAAAAAAAAAAAAAATTCGTTATTTAGTAGATCTTGTACTTGTCACTATTCAAGTTTCCGTCGATAAAAAATGGGCCTATAAGCCTAATTTCGACAATTCCCATCCAAACATTCAACTTCTGTGGATGTTGGGTATGTGCTTCATGAATCCAATGAGGATTCTTATTTGACCAATACCTTGAGTTATGGCGATTAACTGTTCCATTTAAACAATAACTACGCTAAAAACACGATATACTTATGGTATGCTGATTTCTGCTCCAAATTGCGTCCGAGCCGCGCAGTTACGTTACGCGGGAACCACAAATTTACACCCACCTCTCACCAGTCTTTCGATTCATTGTGTTTTCATGCAATACAAGGTGGACGTGCATAAATTCGACGCTAAAATCTCACTTATTCTTTTTCTCACTTTATGTACCTGCTTGTAGACCCTTAAATTCGACGCTAGGTACCTCTACTAATCCTTCTACCTGTATTATTTTGTATAAAAATATCAGAAAATAAGAAATAGAAAACTAAAAAAAAAAAAGAAAACCCAGGCCTAAACCCGGTTGATCAAAGTGTAACGATGTATAAAAATATCAGAAAATAAGAAATAGAAAACTAATAAAAAACAAGAAAACCCAGGCCCAAACCCGGTCGATCAAATATAAGCTTAATCCCTAAAGGACATAATCCTTCCGGCAGCTTCCAATTTAAGGGTGTCTCTTCTGGGCTACAGGTAGTTAGCGTCCAATTTGGGCCGCCCTACAAGGTGTTGTTAGCTTCAATTTCAATTTTACTTGAATTGATTCGTTTATTTGGAATTTTATCACCCACTAATTTACTGTTATTAGTGTTATTTAATACTATTTTATAATATAAGGCTATTTATGTTTTGTAACGATTACGGAAAATCAATAGGAAAATCAGTTTTCAAAACTTCCTGAAAAAACTGGAGAAGAATATGTCAAGATTAACAAATTTCAATAAATTATTCTAAATATAAGCTTTTTCTACTCCGCCATTATAACACTGGTTTTCATTATGAAACTGGAAAATTGACCAATAGAAATCTAGATTTTTAAATAACAAAGTAGGCAGAACCAATATTTTTTGTAGAATGTCGAGAAAATACCAAAATAAATGTCGAGCCCCAGACCAAAAATACTTAATGACCAAGCTAAATACATATTTAAACTTATTAATTTTTGTTTACAATAATTTATTACTAATTTTGTATAACAGTAACATACCTATATACTTTTTATATTAGTATAATGTGGTTCCGTAGGGTGGTTCGAGACCCGGTTTGTGCATTTTTTTATATTTTCTTTTCAAATCAAATTTCTTTTTCGTAGAAAAAATAGTGTATGCAAGTTTCATGTAATGGTTATTAATACACTCGCATTAACCATTCGAAACTCGCCTTTGGCTCGTTTCGTATCCCAGTGACACCTTTGTTAAGGAGTCTTGTATAATAAATAAAATATAATGGTAGAAATATGGAATATAAAATATTTATAATATAATGGTGTGTTTTAATTTTGTCAACACCCTTTTACCGTTAGGTGTCGGGTTTACATTTAATTTTAATTTTCATATATAAACGTTTTCCATGTTCTTCTGTCTTTTGCTAATATAGCTGCTTCTTTCCATGTCTTCCCTCTTTGTTGTATTATGTTACCCACCTCTTTATTCCATGTTTTACTGGGTCTTCCCCTTTGTCTTTTTAGCTGTGTTTTTGCTTCGTATATTCTTCTTACTTGTCTGCTATTACTCATTCGTTCTATATGTCCCCACCAACTTAATTGTCGTTGTTCAATAAATTTCAAGATTGGTTCAACCCCCAATTCTTCTCTTATACTTGTATTCCAAACTCTGTCCCTCCTTGTTACTCCTATTATTCGTCTCAGGTACTTCATCTCAGCGGCTTGGATTTTACTTTTTTGTGAGTTTGACAGAGTCCATGATTCACATCCATATGTTAGTACAGGGGACCTATTCTCAGCATTCGCATATAACAATTTACGAATGTATATTGTATACTTTTCTATTCGCATACGTGGTTCGCAAGTGTTTACGAACGGTTAGCTAAACACACTCGCGTAAACATGGCAATACAGCATTAGCACATGCTGTGGCTCAGCTGATGTTTATCAAATCCCCTGACGTACAATATTGGGATTGTTCTCATAAGCATCACAGACAGTTTTTGACAATCCGGATTCGGCGCAAAGACCCAAAAGCGTTCTCGTTAGAACGATTTAGGGTCTTTACGCCGAATCCGCATTGTCAAAGACAGTGTATCGTGCGCTAGAAGCTAAATTTTTGTCGACATTACATTCATTAACAAATATCTCAAGACCCAATTCTTCTTTTATTTCAAGTGAAAATAAGATTTTTGTATATTTTACCAATGATAAATAATGTGATATACAAAATTCATTAAATTCATAAATCAATATCATTATTCTTTGATGCGATAATAATTGAGTTATTGCATTTTTACCTTACGATTTGTTTATAAATTATAACAGTTCAACAGCTTAACCTCGATCACAGTCATCGCTTAATCAAGTTCATGTGTAGAAATGATATAACCAGTTCAAATTTGGCTTCTTCGTGGATCAACCATTTCTTTCTCGGTATTCAATGCTTTCTCTCGGGTCAGTCGTCGTACCAGCCGTAAAGATGTGCAAGTAAATTAAGAATTTATTGCGAAGTACGGTTAGCGAGTCGCGCCGGGAATCTCGGTGAATTAAAAACTATAATTTTTTGTTTTTATTTTTTTTTTCGAGAAAAGGCTTTTTTTGAACACTGTGTAGTTATTAGAGAGTGCATCAGATTGATGATTTCTGTCTTGTGAGGAGTACTATGCTAGGTGTATTAATATAACATTGTAAGTGTATTTATTTAAAGGATTGTAGTTTTAAACTTTAAGGAACAATAATTTAATTTCAAATAAATTTTTGATGATAATACAGAGTAAGTTTTAAATATGAAAAATAGGGTGACCCATTTTAAATAACAAAGCTCATTATATTTCCAGGAAACTGTAAGGTCTGATAACATTTTAAATGCTACCATGAGACCGATCATATAACACAACCTTTACAAACCAAAAATTTTGCTAGTAGTTTCCGTATTATTTGAGACATTCTAATTCTGTAAAATTTTAGCAAAATTGAGAGAATACTTTCCTTAATTGGTGGATTTTTATGCAGAAACTTAAATCCTTGAAACATGGTGAACTTTTAAATTGTAGTTAAAATGTACTAGATGATTTTTTACCGGCTATAACGATTGTATTTTAGACAAAATTTTTCAACAAAATCGGCCAATAGAACCAATTGGATAATCTTTTTCAGTTCTCTAATTTCACTGCTAAGCAAAATTTTAAAAATAATGTAAACAATTCTTCAAAAGTTTGAACTACCACGTTTATCTCGATATTTCAAAATAACTGCTAGGAGAGAAAGGGGATGTCAATTTAATAAAATTATTATAACTTCAATACCTTTTAATGGACTTTAAAAAACTTAATGGTATTTAAAAGGGACTGAAGTATTTGCATGGTAAAATATTATTAGTTCAGTCGGGTTAGCCAAAAAACTGTCAAAACATAGATGTAAGAGCAGTAGGCGAAAAAGTAGGCAAAAATATCATGGTTAATGATAATCCATTGCCTCCACCGGTTTTTAGGATGTGCTAATTTCACAATAACAGTTTATAGCCAAAACAACCAAAAATGGGCCTATTTTTCGACATGTTTTCGAATTTTTCCCAAAAAGTATTGAGTTTATCGTGCATATGTATGAAACAAAATTATAGAGCGTGAAATTTGCTATAAAACTCCGTGGTTCAAAATGTGAAAATTCCATTCCCTGCAGCCGCAGCGGATAAACAAGTTAAAAAAAATTGAAAAAACAGCTGTTTTTCGGACGCAAAATATAATGCAATTTATAAAGCAATGTGAATCATTGTTTTTTCTCATGAAACGTTATTTATTCACGAACTGAATGCAACAAACGCAGTTGCGATATCTTATTTAGTTGCTGAGTAATCTAATTGTTAATAAACATTAGGTAAAAAATAGACATTGTTAGAATAAAAACATATGCCACAAAATTCTTTTTAAATTCACAATAATATTTTTACACATACTAGAAGGTTACAGCTATCATATGCAATGTTAATCAACAATTTTTTCGGTTCAACTGACTCAGACGTTAGTTTAAAAAATTGAAGAACGTGTCGCGGGACAAACGGTAAGAACTTTAGTTCCTTTTAAGCAATAATCAAATTTTTTGAATCAATAAATAAATACACATAATAATATAAGAATTTATTTTACTCTGGATGAAACTTTTAACAAAAATATACAGTAGTATTAATTATAAAAATCTTATCATTAAGTTGATTGGCACAAAGTACATATACATTATACAGTGCTTTTCAGATAAAAGTATCCACCTTTAATA
>CAJUYI010000067.1:110523-137172 GCA_910591695.1 Galerucella pusilla
AAAGTTATTAAAGGTGGATACTTTTATCTGAAAAGCACTGTATTAAGTATTCTGTTAACTGTAATTAATAATACAATGTATGCTGACAATCAACATTTTGCGCCAAAAGACTAGCTCTGAGACTGAGAAGAGAGCCCGAGAACCCACGCGCTCAAACGATCAAACGTAACAACATAACGTAACGGTCAGATATTTTGCATCGCGACCTCCCTCGCTCCAAGTAACGTAGCGGTCAGACCAACCTAACATAAAGAACTTAAGTTCTAAAAAGTTGTTCAAATTTCACCTTAATAACAATTGAGATATCTGTGCGGTTTTTCATTTTAATTGAAATCTTAAAGTACCCACTTAAAGGACTTGGAAAAACAAAACTTTTTGCGTTTTGTACGATCAATTCGGACCATTTAATCCCGAGTTATTAAATCCCAAACTTGATCAACGATTCTCGGCAAACGATCAACAAGATAAAGAAAAATAAAATACTGATCCGGTATTCTAAGGACACAATACATGGAAAAAAGATGGATGGCCAAAGTTCGCCTCTGCAATTTTTTTTCGACGCGCTCTTAAAGAAACTCATAGCACTTACAGCGAATTAGAATCTTATCTTTTTAGAATTCGCATAATATAAGGATTTTTAGTTCAAACTTTTACACCTCATATCCCATTTTTCAAGTTTTTCTTGGGTAGGTGATTGTTGTCGGTAGAATGTAGCAGCACCCTGTAGAATGAAAGTTTTTTTTCATATATAAGAACATATAGACAAATTAAGTCATATTATTTATAATTTTATCTGTAACGCTTGTTGAAATAATAACAGCGATCGGCCATATCTTGGAATCGGAGTGTGGTACATTTTTGAAAGAAAAAAATTCATAACTAAAGTAGCCTCCAGAAAATATTTAAGACTAAAATAAGAAATGGGGAGAAACGGAAACAATGGTGAAACGCCTACTCTGCTTAATTGATCTAGATTAGACAGCATCTTCAACTGCGTAAAACCGACTGGAACTACCTGAGTTTGAGGTCATCAAAGGTCAAACATTGTCAAAAATGCAACTCATTGGGCTCTCTGTATCTGTAGAGTAGGGAGGGTGAGAATAGGCTCACAGCACTTAGGCCACAAGTGACCCATTATACATCCTCCCGAGGAGTAGTCCTCCTAGGTCATCGTCCATCCTGTCCTTACCAGGAAGGTGGACATGTCACTAAGAGACATCTTCTTTATATCGGCAGGTGTAGGCCAAGACTCACCGAACACACACTCTCTCATCAACGATAACTCCGGACATTCGAATAAGACATGTCTGACAGTTTCATCTACCTGCTCACACATCCTTCATAGAGGTGTGTCCACTTGCCCTATAGTATGGAGGTGTGTCCTTAGTTTACAGTGGGCCGTCATAAATCCCACCGTTAAGCGTAGGTTTTTCCTGGTCATCGCCAAATATTTCTTCGGAGCCAGCTTCCCAGGGTGATCCTGTCAAGACTGCATCCTTTGATTTTATCCCATCTTTTGAGGGATTGAGCATGGGTGTAACGTTTGGCTAGTTCCGCAATTGTTGAAGTCTTTAGGCCGTAGGTGTCACTGGGTCCTAAATTTTTTAGTCCAGTCGCTTCCCTAGCTAAGGAATCGGCAATGCGATTTCTTTTACCTCTGTCGTGCTCTTTAATCCACCACAGGATAATATTGTTATCTGCCGCGAGGCGTTAGCTAAATCTTGGTGGCACTCTAGTACTAGCCCCGATATAACACGTTGTCTGTTCAAGGCTAATAGGGATTGTCTACTGGGCGCGCTCAGCGGGGCAATCTGCGGCTAAACGCCTTGCTGTCAGATAGCGGTGAAATGTAACCTAACTTTCTAGTAATATTCTTCCAGTTCCATTTACATAATAATTTCATTAGTTACTGTAATCTTGTTCATTTTTATGATTATTGTTTATTACCTAAAGGCCGATTCATGCAACGTGCATTATAATTACGTTTTCATTACATTATAACTACACTTAAATTACATTATCACTGCCTAATCAAACCAGTTCATGGAACGAATCAATTATGAACTGACAAGACTGGCAATTGATAAACGTCATATTATTTGAATCGTTTGTGGTTGTGCTAGAAGGTCAGTTATTTGCAATTATTTGGTTCTCTCAGCAAAAAAGTGTTGGAATATATCAGTTTCACTACTTTTGAAAGTATTAGTGGCTGCTCGAAATAGAAAAAGACCTCGGAATGACAGCTGTAACATTTTTGGCGCATGCGATTTCATGGTTTTTACCATAGACATGGACATTATATTTATTTTATTTCTCTACGGTTTTCACTAAAAATAAATGTAATTTATAGTTGAAAGTAGAACAACTTCTTAATGCAATAGTGTAATTGAAATTCAATAATGTGGTTGCATGAACATCATATAGGAAACTACAGTAATTAACTTTTTATAATGTAAATGTAGTTGATGAAAATGTAATGATAATGAACGTTGCATGAATGCGCCTTAAAAATAGAACGTAGGCTCAACATGGGCTCAACCCAACACTTTGACAGCGCAAAGAATAAATTTTCTGTCATTTATGACAGAAATGAGTGAACAATGCGCAAATAATTACCTCTGCGTTTGATACTCAACAGTTGAGAGTCATTATCTCGCCTGAATGCATCTGCTGAGTCACCAATACAACCGTTGTGCCTGTTTAAATGCGCCCAAAAATGCAGGCTTTATTTTAATTCACGCATTGTCGTATGCTTAGACATATTCAGTAGTCTACGTTGTCATTTGAAATAATTACCAACTTACTAAAGTAAAATTACCAATCGATCTTTATATTTTGACAAACATGTCAGTTTAAAATAGTTTAAGTGAAAATAGCCTGAAATAGTTTTAAAAAATTTCAAGTGACAAAAAATAATTAAAATCAACTAATGTCTGTAACGCTATCGGATAAATCAAATAACATGTGTTACTACAACAGACCTATTACAACTATAGGAGATTCGGAAATTAAACACAAATATTTTTTCGGTCCTTGTTGTCGATGCGGTGGAAATCACATTCAAGATCGAATACCTTCAAGTGTATTTCACAATAATTGTCAACATCAAAAATTAAATAACGTTTCCACCTCTAATGTACCCCAAAATGTTCCTATGATGAAATTTTTCGAATTTATTTGTGATCAGCTTCCCGCTGAATCATATCGATGCCCAGCTTCAGACGAAACGGATAAAATTTCGAGACTGGACCAATCCTCGGGTAATTTTCTTAAAAGGAATGGATTGAATGAATCGGATCATAGAATTGCAGATTGGTTGAGAAGCTGCGAAGGTATTAAATACATAAATTGTTGTTGTGCGAATAATTATAATAATACGGAAGAAAGTATTACTCAGACTCAAGATAACCCGATTAATATTGAAGAATCTACATTCAGCTTTGCACAAACTGGTACACAAGAAAGTAGTACCAACACCCAAATCTGTACTACAAACTCTCAAGGTACGCAAAGCGATAATCTTCTTCTCGACTATTGGACACCCAGTGCGCAATGTCAACCTAAATCGAGGTACTATTGCAATAAAAGAGATCAACAAGTTATGGTTGTTCCTAAGATGAAATGCAAGGAGGTACTTGTCAAGTTACCGTTATTGGAAAACGAATTTAAATGTGATAAATATAAAAAACTGAAATTTAAAAAGCAACCTAGAATTTGTCTGTTTTGTAATCCCTCTAAAGTTGATAAATGTTTATAAACCAAAGATGTTGTGACTTTAGAAACAAAAAATATGTTTCTCTATCTGAATTTTTTTTATTCGATTACAAAAGTGGGGTCCGATGCTCGGAATTTCGGGAAAATTTTGTATTTATTGGAGAGCCCTATGGCTATAGGACAGTTTTAGAAACTTTTAAAAGATAACATTCGGAATCCATAGTTCGGAAAAAGCGCAATTTTTTCTATGTGGAAAGTCATGTAATTTGACAATTATATGTAGGTGGCAGATGGTCACAAATTATACACGAAACGTATGCCAGCTCGTGATGGCTTGTAAACCCTTCACCAAAGGCAACTTGTGTTATTGACTGCTTACAGGGGTGGCAGGGATGTATGTATGTATGTATTTTGGGGTGACATTCAATGACACCTAAAAATTCTATTGTGCCCCCTTACTTCTACTCAGCTTTTGAGGAGAGTCTCAGAAACTAGTAGTTCCTTTAGTCCTATTTCCCGGAGGAATTTTAGGATGTCTGCAGGCTTCAACTTAAGTAAATGTTCCTCTTCTATCCAGTAATCTCCTAGGTGCTGTGCTCTAGGATTCTGGAGCGCTGTGCAGCTGCAAAGTATGTGGATGGAGGCTTCTTCTTCCATTCCACAAAATCTGCATTCTTCTTCCTCCACTATTTTGAGCTTTTCCAGGTGCCCATTCAGGCGACAATGTCCCGTTAGGATCCCTGTTAACACTCTTAGCGCAGTTTAACGTTGACTTATACATTCATTTGTCCTCAATAGGTTGTAGTCAGTCACCCAGAGGAGTCTTTGATTGTATAAGCCCTACTAGATATTTCCAATGGTAAGATCTTCTCTTTTTCTCGGCTTTACCTATTTCTTCCAATATTACATTGGGGCTGATTCCGCAAAATGTTTCAGGCCCACAGAAAGGTATTTCAGTCCCCCTCTTTGCTGGCAGGGATGTGACTGGAGGTTTTTTATTCCATTCACACACAATCTACATTTTTCTTCCTCCACTATTATGAGCTTTTTCAGGTTTCCATTCAGGCGACAATGTCCTATTAGGATCCCAGTTAAAACACTTAGTACAGTTTTACTTTGACTTAGGCATTCATTTGATCTCAACTGGCTGTAGTCACCAAGCAGAATCTTCGATTCATTCATTTATTCATACGCTTGGGTTGGGCTTAACAGCCCAGGCACTTGAACTGAATCTTTGTACCATTACCCATGTTATCTACTCACTTCCATTCCAGAAGCTTCGTGTCTTTAGTAGTTGTGATGGTTGTAATATTTCCACTCCAAAGTGCTTCCCTCTGAGTCCTTGTAAATTCTTACAGAAGCAGAATATGTAAGTAGGTGTTTCATCGTAGAGTTCACATTTTCTGCACATAGGTTCACTAACTTTTGCCCATCCTGTGTAGATGCTTCCTCAGGGTACAGTGTCTAGTCAGCAGGTCGGTAACTGTCTTCAAATTTTTCTTACACGGTTTCAACAGCCTGGACGAGAGTTCCTCGTCTAACTTATTCAGTTGACTCTTAGTATGGAGGTGTCCTTGTGTCAGCCTCCATGTGAGTTGGTGCTCCTTAACTAGCCAGTTTCCGACTTCCTCTCTCATGTAATCCTTTGTGATACCACAAAACGGTTCCGGACCTGTGAAGGCTCCTTTAGAGCCTCCTTTAGCTAGCTGGTCTCCAATTTCTGTCCCTGCAATACCCTCATGTGCCGACACCCATATTGTGTCTTGTTGTCTCTTGCCAGAATCTTTGATTGTCTAAGCTCCACTAGATCTTTCCAATGGTCAGATATTCTCTTCATTTCATCTTTGTCTATTTCTTCCAATATTACATTAGAGCTGATACCGCAAATAGGGTTCGGTGTCCAAAATAGTGTTTCAGTCCCCTTCTTTGCTAGTCCATTTGCTATTTCATTTTTCTTCTTTTCCAATGTGTCCTGGATTCCAGGACACATGGTAAGGTTAGGTCTCGCCTAGTTCATCGAGTTTTCCTAGGCATTCTCACACCATTTTTGAACTGATTACACAAGAGCTCAGTGTTTTAATGGCTGCTTGACCCAAAATGATAATCCTTTGTCAATATTGAACTGGCTACACTTTCTTATCGCGCGAATTTTCGCTTGGAAGATACTTGGGGTTTTACTCATGCTGTCAAAGTGCTTGGTTCTTGCTTGGTACATTCCTATCTCAATCCCTTCTATAGCTTTTGATCCGTCTGCATACCATTAAATAGTCTGGTCATAGTATTTGAATCCCATTCCTCATCCCATTAGTGTACCTATATCAGTTATGTTTAGCGCACTAGTTAGATAAACCATAGTAAACTATCTTCTGTAATTACTTATTCTTTTTTCTTATTCTTCTGGGAATGAAACCACAATAATGTTTTTTATTTTTTATTTCTACGTTTCGGTAGCGGTCCAGCTACCGTTGTCAAGATTAACTAGTAATAAAATTAATAAAATAATTTTTGGTCCCTATTTATTAATAAATAAACTTTAAATTCTTCAGACGTATTAGTTCTTTCAAAAGGTTTAAATTTTGCTTTGACTCCAAAAGCAATACCGAAATTAGACATAATAAGTTCAATAGAACAAGTAAGTAACGAATTACCTGAACACGAAAGAGAAGAATATTGGGTACGATGTAGGGTCATATTAGAAAAATCTATTCATTTAAAAAACAATACTACAAAAGCAGAACAAAAATCAATTAAAAATCTCCATGAAGATGATTCTATAATTATTTTACCGGCTGATAAGGGCAATTCTACTGTTATCATGAACAAAGTTGATTATGATTCAAAAGTAATGGATTTATTAATAAATGGTCCTTATACTAAGCTACCAAATGATCCTACCAAATCAATTGAAAACAAAATTTATAAGACACTTTTCAAATTCAAGAACGAATTTGCTAACCGTGAAAGAACAATGTTAACACCTAAATACAGTAAACCACCACATTTTTATGGTTTACCAAAAATTCATAAACAAAACATACCATTACGACCAATTTGTAGCACTATTAATTCCCCATGCAGCAAACTATCAAATTATATATTAAAAATCATTGAACCCCTCGCAGGACAGACAGATTCATACATCAAAAATAGCAATCATTTTTTAGAAAAACTATCAGATTTAAAGTTCAACAAAAGCCATTATTTGGTCAGTTTTGATGTAGTTAGTCTCTTCACAAATGTACCGGTACAGAAAACAATAGAACTTGTCAAATCAAAATTAGAAATAGATCAGACCCCTCACAGAAAGGACCAAATTGAGCGTTGCAGCAATAATAGAATTATTAAAATTATGTATAACAAAAACATATTTTCAGTTCAATAATGATTTTTATGAACTGAATTTTGGTCTTGCCAATTCTATCAAATATTTACATGGAACATTTTGAAGCCAAAATAGTGAATAATCAAAAATCAAAACCAATTATCTGGTGGAGATATGTAGACGACATTTTTGCAATATGGCCTTATCACTTAGTATCTCTGAATGATTTTTTAATAAATATGAATGAAGGAGAAAAATCTATCAAATTTGAAATTGAAATTGAAAATAACAATTTTTTACCATTTTTGGATATTCTTATCAATAAAACACCTACAGGGTATGAAACAAGTGTTTATCGGAAGCCAACACACACTAATAGGTATTTGAATTTTGAATCATATCATGCTATAAGCGTTAAAAAGGGGGTAGTAAAATCTTTATACGATAGGGCCAGAATCATTTGTTCTAATGATAATCATTTCACAAAGGAGAAAACTCTACTGAAAAATGTCTTGAATGCCAATAATTACCCGGCAGAATTTGTAAATAAAGAAATCAAGAATATAGAGAAAGGCTCATTGTTAATACCCCATAAGAATAACAATAATATTAATAATTCAGCTAACATAATTTTTAAAAACTTGACAATACCGTATGTTAGGGGTTTGTCAGAAAGAATTAATAAAATTGGTAATCAATTTAATATTCGAACCAGCTTTGAATCTAACAATACTTTGAGATCTATCTTAACAAAAACGAAACCAAAAAATGAAGAACAATCTTCAAAAAATTGCACATATCAGATATCTTGTGAATGCGACAAATTCTATTTAGGTGAAACATCTAGCTAGACCATTGAAAGTACGAATAACTGAACATAAAAAATACATCAAAGATAGGGCGTTCTTTAAGTCAGGTATTTGTGAACATGCTTGGGAAGAGGGGCATAAAATTCAATGGGATTCGACAAAAATAATATTGAAAGAGCCTAATAATAAAAGACGAAAAATCAAAGAAAGTGCTTTGATACAACTAAATACAGATAAATGTGTAGCTAGTATTTCAGCCGAATGTAGTCAAATTTGGTTACCAATGTTAGAAAGAGAAATTTCCAATAATCAATTACCTGCGTTATCAGGAAAGCATCATAAGTTTTTATCCAGGTTTTCTTATGATTTATCATTGGAATAGTTGTTAATCGATACACACTTCAGTACACAAAATCACCAAACTGAGTTATACATGTTTTGAAAACAAAAATGATCATACACAAAAAAGTAACAACAAACGCGTTTTATTAACAACATTTCCAAAATAAGCTAAAAAAAGCGCTATCCCAATAAAAACCGTTCCTGGAACGTGCACTTCACTAGATTCCATTTCTAGTAGACTGTCATATCGTTAGAATGTCATAAAATAATAGTATATTACGTAACGTGTGTGGTAAGGAGCATTTTACGCACGAATGGAAAAGTTACGCACGATGCCGCGTAGCGGCGAGTGCGTAATTCCGTGAGTGCGTAAAATGCTTTACAACACGAGTTACGTACTATACTTTACCTACGACCTACTTGTACTTGTATTTTTCATAAGAAGCATAAGAAATAACAGTTACATAATTAGAGGTGCTTGGTAAACTCCATCTCTATTACTCTATTACCAATGAAAGAAGCACAGTAAAGAACTAACGTTTAATCATTATTATTATATTGTTGATAATCGAAAGTCCATTTTTCAATTATAATCAATACATATACATAGCCCTTTGTGCTTTTCACAGTTAAACGTGGCCATATCTAATGTTTTCAAATAGTAAATTTTGAATAAAATGGAGACGTCTATTGACAGTTGCTAAGATGTTGCTAGGGAAGCCGTGCGATTTACTTTACAGCTGTGCGTTTTTTTTACAGTGCGTAATAGATGTCATTACATTGATACCGACTGTGTGTTATTGACTGATTACAGGGGGGGTCGTAGGTAAAATATTTTATCTGATGGCATGTCATAATGACAACGTTATGTCACTCAATGATGACATAAGGAAGCTCATTATGGGACTAAGTACCATAATGAAATTCTATAAGGAAAACATGTAATGGTTTGATCAAAAAAGTTTATTCAAAATGCATAACTATGTACAAAACTATTTATTATAAATGGTAAAAGAACAATTACTACAATTTGTAATATTAATTCCAATGGATTCTACAGTTTTTACATCAGTAGTTGATGATTGTTGGCAAACTTGTAATCCTGTTTGGTTGTTGGCACCAAAAATTGCCATCAGATAAAATTTTGTATGTAATACGAATCATAAACAATCATTATGGCACACGCCGTGTTATCGGACTCGGCTACGCCTCGCCCGATAACATTCACGACTTGTACCATAACGATCGTCTTTATGATCCTTATTACATAAATAACTATTATTTCACATTCCACCAGAGGTGTGATCTACTATGAATGGACCTTAATAAAATTTGACAACAAAGTTTTGTAGTCTCAAACTTCAAAATATTATTGATTGTCTAGTTGTCATATTTTTTCGATGTGTCAGATAGGGACCAAAAATTATTTTATTAATTTTATTAAGTACTAGTTAATCTTGACAACGGTAGCTGGAACGCTTCCGAAACGTCGAAATAAAAAATAAAAAACATTATTGTGGTTTGATTCCCAAAAGAATAAGAAACAAGATAAACTACTATAATAATATAGGTTAGGTTAGGTTATAGTAGTAGTAGTGATGGGATATCAGCTTTTTGTATATCACCAGATGCTACACCACAAAATCAGTAGCAATCAGTACACCGTCACAAGGATGTCGAACATACATAATACACAGACACTATTATACAAGTTAAGAGAGAGAACAAAACTTACCGAAATATTTGTTACTGGTGTTGCCAATGTGAACTGTCTTTAGTATAGAGATAGACCCCCAATATTAACCAGTAAGAAATCTAGCAGCACCGCTTTTTCGATAGGGCCAACGCCTCCTAGCCTCGAACCCCGTTGCATCACGTCGTCCAAAATTCCCCATCATCTATTCATTTGAATACTTGAAACGGTGTTGTCAAATCGGAAAAATATTCTCATAGTGAATATCTATATCTCACCCTTTCTACCCTTGTTTGCATTTATAGATGCAGAAATTTCAGTCAAGAGGCAACAAGCCATTGGGCGCTCTGTAAGTGGGAATGTCCGTCTGAACTGGTCTGAACTCCAGTAAGCGAGAAAGCGACAGACGATCAAAGGTTTTTCTGTATTTGTTTGTGTATATACATGCATACAAGTTATTAGAGAAAGACAGCATAAACCTCCTTCTTTCTATCTCTCTCGTATATGCTGACGGGTTCGAAGCTGGCTTGTTGCCTCTATTTGTAGTATCTCTATGATATTTTCACTATCCTCTCCACCTTCGTTCACCCAGCCATAGAAATTATTCTGTCAAATAAGGAACTTAGCTTGTCCTACAAGTCAAAATTGTCATTTCAAATATCAAAATTCTAGTAAAATAACATGAATATGATACCAAAATATTGTCCGACCTATTATTGTCCTGTCGAAGATCCAACGAAATTACAAAACCAAAATCCGAATTGTAATAATATCGAAAGGGAATTGAATGGTATGTTTAATATGTCCGCTGGATATTGTCCGATGTGTTATAAAAATACTTGTGCACCGTCCTGTACGCTTTCACGGAATTATTGTCAATCGTGTCCTGTTGAACGTGTGGAAAAGTGTATATCCACCATCGAATCCAGAGCTACTGTTGTAGATGCTACTACAAATTATTCGTCAGATGATTGTCTTAGTAGCGTTGCTGGAGGAACATTAGATGAAAGTAGTTGTGAGTAATTTTAATTTAATTTAGTTTCAATTAAAGTCGTAGACTCCGTTTCACATAAGAAGAACCCACTAGAGTCTAGAAGTTGCTGTCGTATGCGTGAAGAAGCTGCACATAACCATATCTGAACATCCAAGGCTTTGACCGATATTCTTATGTGAAACGGAGTCTAATACTGAGTATAGGCCAGTGAATATAGAATTTAGTCTCGCACTCGATTTCCGATCCAATAATTCGTTTTTATAAGGTTTAGGAACAATTATTGAGTATAAAATCATAAAATGCAGACATATTCCGGTGTAGCTTCAGGTGTCATCTTGAAAAAACGTTTTACGGTCCATTTTATCAACCGGTTCTGCTATTTCGGAAGATAACTCTTTAAATATTGGATTAATCAATAAAATGCATTTGTTCATTTTTAAAGATCAATTTATTCTTCACAACTTTTGCTTGAAACTTTTTTTTGTGATGCTCATACTTTTTGAGTTATGGGACATTCAATGTTGGATTACCGGGCGTAAGATCGAATATTTGAATGTATGCGTAGAGATTATAATGGTATAGAAATTCAACAAATACAAAACAATCTTAATTATGTTCTTTACAGATGCCAACATATAATGAAAGAAAACGTGACGGGAATATTTTTGAAAAATGTATCCAAATTTATTTGAGATGAAAAAAATACAAATTCAAAATGTCATCCAACTTTCGAACGTTCTGGATGCGGCGAAAATCTAATTATAGCTAATTTTTTCTCTTCTTCTTCGTTACTCACTTCGGAGGAATCCAAAGAAGACTGTAAAGCCTCAATGAATTATTTATTCTCATGGTCAAAATCGTCAACATCTACAGACTCCTCGCTGAAGACGAGGTTCACTAATATACCAAGTTATCGTAATATCTCGCTTATTTGACAAGATAATTAATAAATAAATAAACTGCATTGAGTGGCATTAAAGTATTGACATTGAAAATTGGGTGTCGTTCTATTTGGAATACAATGATGGCACATTATTGGCATTTTTTTGCAATTAATAATAACAAAAGCATCAATATTCCATGAAGTATGAATTTCAACTATTAAAATACCTCTGATGCAATTCAAAAACCGAACAAAAAATTACAGCAAGTGTTCAAAATTATTTCCTGCAGAATCCCTGCAAGCTGCAAAACGTGTTAAAAGTTTTGTTGTGTCTGGCCCCGCCTGAATCATAGCTGGTGTAACGCTCCGAGATGCCTCACGGATGCGTTCTAAAATATGTCAACCTAGAATTGTAACTCTCACGTTGTCAGCAGTGACTACTCTTTTAAAAGCCATCTGAAGTTTGGCTGCAGGAACTATAAGTTTCAGCGGGAACTTTAAATATCAAATTGAGGGAGAATTTAATCTTTTTTAAAAATAAATTGACTTTACCAAAATAACACAAAATTCAGCTGTTTATTGAAAAATATAAATCGTGATTGATAGTATTTCGCCAAATCTTGCGTACACAAAAGTTTGCTAAATATTCTCTCATGTTCAGTTCTGATGCAAGATTACAATTCTAGGTTGAAGTATTTTATGATTTAGATTATCTTGAAGAACGCATTTGTGAAGCATGTCGTAGCGTTACACCAGCTATGATTCAGACAAGAAAGCTTTTAGCACGTTTTGCAGCTTGCAGGGATTCTGCAGGAAATAATTTTGAACACTTGCTTTAATTTTTTGTTCGTTTTTTGAATTGCATCAGAGGTATTTTAGTTGAAATTGATACTTCACGGAATATTGATGCTTTTGTTATTATTAATTGAAAAAAATACCAAGTATTGCTATCGTTG
Organism: Galerucella pusilla; assembly: GCA_910591695.1. Taxonomy (NCBI): domain Eukaryota; kingdom Metazoa; phylum Arthropoda; class Insecta; order Coleoptera; family Chrysomelidae; genus Galerucella; species Galerucella pusilla. Next base: position 123,237 of record CAJUYI010000067.1, read on the forward strand.
TATTCCAAATAGAATGACACGCAATTTTCAATGACAATAATTTAATGCCATTGAATGCAATTTATTTATTTATAAATTATCTTGTCAAATAAGCGATATATTGCCTGTATACGATAACTTGGGACACCCGGTACAGATATACTTCCCAATGGCGCAAGACCCTTCCATCCAACCTTTGGGCTGCCGCCTTACCAGCCGAACGACGACTTTCTTTATTAAACGTACTATATCTCAAAAAGTATGAGTATTAGAAAAAAATTTGTAGAGAAAAAATTGATCTTTAAAAATGAATAGATACCTTGTATTGATTTATCTTATATTTCAAGAGTTATCGGCCGAGAATCAGTTAATTGAATTGGACATGAATCGTAAACAATAAGTGATCCTAAGCCTTAAAAAATTGGATTGAAAATTTAGTGCGAGGTTGATCAACTATTTTCACTTGCAAATTAGTTTACGTTCAATTTTAACAATTCTAAACCCTCTTGATTGTAGCAAATTACGGCGACCATTCTGATGTACAAACCTTTCAAAATAAAAAACATGGCAAGTCTAATAGAGGGAAGTTATATAGAAGTAGGTCTAAATCGTATAGAGGTCGTCGATATTACGAAGAATTTGACGATGTATGTGAAAAAATTAATGGAATCACCGAAATATCGAGATCAGGTTTGGCGAGATCATCATTGTCCGTTAGGTCATTATCTTTCGTTTCAGCGTCATTACAAAAACGCAGATGTCCATATTGTAATAGTTTAAAACCAGAATGTGATGATAAAAGTTGTAATACAGATAGAAGAAGAAAGAACTTTTTCTTTTTCCGTAGAAAGTGATTCGAAATATTGTTTAAGAAATAAATAAATTGTGTTTGTTGTGCGCTATTTTGAATTATTTAAAAATTGGATTTCCGATGTTATTACTTTTTAGTCCAGTAACTGAATACCTGAAAATATCGAAAGCTCCTGAAAAGTCTCTGAATACTTCACTTTGGGCTCGATTTGTAGGTCACGGCAGGAGTTTTTAAACGAGAAAAAACAACGGGATTGAGTTTACGGAAGGGTGAAGAAATGGCCCCCTAATCCCTGGAAAACGGGTTTCTCGCTAATATCTGGATAAATATGCAAATTAGAGAATTTTTTTTTCCGGATAAAAAATTATGATGATTTTATTATCTACAAAAATGGTTCACATCGTTTTTTCGAAAATTCGATAGTTATTGAGATAATGAGACCTAAAAGTCTCCTCATTTCAGTTGCTGATGCTCTGCCTGTATTAATTCTACTGTCTATGAATTAACTTGTAAGCGGGCGGAAGAATTGTTTCATAACAAATCAATTTCTTATCAAAACTCAAGGAAGATATTAAAAAAAATCTCTGAGATCATTCAAGACCTCCTAAGGTTCCATTATTAGAAAAATGAGGATAAAAGACTATTTTTTTAAATATGTATTAACAAATTAATGAAATAGTCTTGTGGAAAAAACTTTGACCGCTTTTTAAAATACAGGGTGTCTCATTATATTCTGACTGTTTTCAAGAGCTTATATCTTCGAAACGGTTCTAGATGATAAGATGCGGTTTTCACAGTTAGGTTTAAAAGTACCGTAAGTTTTGTTGTGACACATTTATATAAATGGCCTACCTTCGGCTTACCCGCTAGAAAGGGGCGTATTTTCAGAATACAGTAGATGTAACTTTTTAAATGGTACACCCTGTATATTTAGCCATTTCTTAAAAGATGCATATTTTAACTTTATAACGGTACCTTAAAGTTTAAAATCGGTGAACAGAAAGCGAAGTTAGGTAACTTTAACTGGGACACTGTAATGATTCAGGTATGAAGTTGAAAATGTCATGAACAAAAACTTTATTGGCTAGTAACGTTGAATGATTTTTTCACTCAACGCTAGTAACTAAAAGTGAACAGTAAAAACCAAATAAGAACATGTTTAAGGACACTCTAAAACAAATGTTCGATGTGTCTTCCTTCTTGGTCTATACATTTGTGGAATCGAACCATTAAGTTGTCGAATGCTGCTGTCAGCATTTCAAGAGGAATATTTTCCATTACCTGTCGTGTGTTATTTTTTAATTCTTCAATTGTAGCAGGCATCGGGTTGTAGACTCTATCTTTCACATATCCCGATACAAAAAAATCTGAAACAGTCAAGTCTGGAGATTTTGGAGCCCATTCTATTGGACCACTCCTACCAATCCAATTATTTCCAAATTGTTGGTTAACAGACTCTCTTGCTATGTTGGAATAATGGGGTGGAGCCCAGTCTTGTTGAAAGTGAACATTTTTGTTCTAGCTGGAGATAAAAAAAAGTTTTCCAACATATCGGTATAAGGCCCATATAATTTTTCACAGGACACTGCAGACCAAACATCAACTTTAGGAGAATCTCTTCCATGTTGATGAAATTCTCTTGGATTTTCTAATCCCCAAATTCTACAGTTATGTTCATTAACTCGTCCATTTATATGGAACGCAGCCTCATCAGACATAATAATTCTAAAATTTGGATATGTTCTGTACAAATCTGTTAAAGTTCCACACATGAACACTCTTTTATTATGGTCCCGATCGTTAATTTTTTGTGGAACTTGAATCTTGTAAGGTTTAAATTTGAGAACTTTTAGAATTCTATAAACTTTAGTTTTGTCCATTTCCAAATTTGATGCTATTTTTCTAATTGAAATTTTCGGATTTCTCTGTACAAGCTCATAAACAGATAACGCTCATTCTAAATTTCCATTTACAGTTCTCTTTTTTCTAGATATAGAAGCAGTATTCCTAAATTTGGTTAACCATGTTTTAATAGTATTCGTAGCAGGAGGATTTTCATTGAACTGTCTTCTAAATCGTCTTCTAGTCTGAACATAGGATTGAGTTTGGGCATATAAAAATATTGTTTGAGATTTTTCTTGTGCTGTATACTGCATTTTGAGAGATTAAACACTTCAATTATATTGAATATAAAACACAACGTGACGTTCTGTCAATGATCGCAAAATTCTTGTGATGTGACATATTAACGCCTCCTTGATTATTATTTATTAATAACATATCTGAATAATTACAGTATCCCAGTTAGAGTTATCTAACTTCGCTTTCTGTGCACCGATTTTAAACTTTAAGGTACCGTTATAAAGTAAAAATATGCATCTTTTAAGAAATTGCTAAATATACAGGGTGTCCCATTTAAAAAATTACATATACTGTATTTTGAAAATACGCCAATTTTCTAGCGGGTAAAACGGAAGTAGGCCATTTATATAAATATGTTACAACAAAACTTACGGTAATTTTAAACCTAACTGTGAAAACCGCATCTTATTATCTAGAACCGTTTCGAAGATATAAGCTCTTAAAAACAGTCAGAATATAATGAGACACCCAGTATTTTTGTCAAGTACGGACGAGCTGCAAGTCACATGGAATGATAGCTGCGGGTCTTCTTATTGCGAATCATTGGGAAATGTCAATTTTTTGCCGAGTTATGGAACAATTCGTCCGCTCCCTGCATAGGCAGTAGAATTCCTACAGGCAGAGCAGCAGCAAAAATGAGGTTTAGGTCTCATTATCTCGATAACTATCGAATTTTCGAAAAAAATAATAGAAACCATTTCTATAGATAATAAGTCGATCTTCATTTTTTATTTAGAGAAAAATTCTCTGATTCGCATATTGAGCCAGATATTAGCGAGAAACCCGTTTTTCAGGGTTTGGGGGGTCATTTCCCCCCCTTCCGTATACTCAATCGCGTCAAGTTTTTTCTCGTTTAAAAACACCTGCCGTGACCTACAAATTGAGCCCAAAGTGAAGTCTTCAGGGACTTTTCAGGAGCTTTGTCCCTTCATTTAGTGGACTATTTTAAGGTGCTTTTAGACCATAGGATTTTTTATTCGATTTCACATTTGATTTTACATCAGGGCCCGTATTCTTAAGGGACTAGTGAGAATCTTACCAATGAGATTGATGCATTACGGGTTGCCTGAAACGAGAGAGATTCAATCTCTCATGGTTCGAACCGATAGAGAATCTCGTCAAAAGCGGTGAGAAGCTTAGAAACATGCATATTGGATTTCGTCCAGTGATATTGGAGATCTCACTATTTCCTTTGAAAATACGACAAATTTGAAACTCTCATGTTTTAGGCAACCATGCAATACACCTATCTCATTGGTGAGATTCTCACTAGTCCCTTAAGAATACGGGCCCAGAGTCGAATTTGAACCTTTCTAAATATTATCGTTTACATTTGTCTGATTTTCGATTCGACTTGGAAAACGTCAATTGTCATCCATGTCAATAGAAATAGAAAATGTGAGTTTATGATTTTGTTTCCACAAATTTTGAGTTGTTTGCTTCAGGCAAAGATTACAGAATAAAAATATAAGATGTTTCACTCGTTCGCGGGAAGCACCGATGCCGCTGGTGACTGTCTGGTGACTTGGATGGGTACCTACAGTACGTAGCTACGTCCTTACTTGCATTTAATTTAGCACATTATACGGGACGTCGCCCGTCGAGCGCTGTTATTTTAGAACGGTGTTTATTGGTCGTTCGTGTTTTATATTTATGTTGTATAGATTTTTTAAATTTATTAATTAATTCATTGTTGATATGTGCAAAAAGTCATATTAATATTTTTCTCTTTAATAGCAAAGCTTATTAACACTAAATATTTTGTAATATTTGCTAATACAAAATTACGGATTTATTTTCATAATATTAAGGATATTATATAAACAAGTATCTAGTACATTGGGCAAGAAAACACAAAAATTCAATTCTATAGTTAACCAAAGGGGACTGGTTAGTTCCTAATGAACGAATTTACTAAATTTTCCTCACATCCTTCATGTAATCAATTTCCTTTCAAATATTATGCCAGTCTCTATACCAGAGTCCATATATATTTTACTCTCAAATGTATATTTAAAGATTTGAAAAACAATAGATTAAATTTAACACATTAACCAAACTACAAACTTAGTATTTTACAACATTTATAAAAATTTTTAATAAAGGTATCCAGCAGCTGTTTCTCTTTTTACTGTTTTAACCTTGTCAATCTAAAAAATACGCGTTATTCAAAGATCAAAATTTAAGATTTAGTGGCCCTATTATTCTGGTGGCTAATGAGTATATTTAATTGAATTTTTGATACATATCTGCTAGATTATCAATAAGAATCACAAAATTACTAAGATGCTGGATAAAAACTGTGAATTGATTCATTTTAAAAATTCAAGTTTATTTTTTACTCACCTTTTCAAATTCATATCCCGAACATTTTTCGAAATAATTAACATTCAAAAATAAACCTTTGTGATAAAGAATCCTATTAATTTAAATATATATTTCTCCAATTACCTCTGTATAGCTTAAAATAAAATAAGCTTTTCGAACTTCTATGGTATCTACCGGTCTCGTTATTGACAACAAAAGTGAGTCGTAAACATAATTTATGAGAGCGGCGTCCGTTTGGGACAGCAACTTGAATCAAACCGCACTGGAGTGAAACATCTTATATTTTTATTCTGTAATCTTCGCTTTAGGTGACGATTTAGGTGTGGACATAAATAAAATGCCTTTGAGAAACACAGAAACTGCTGCACTTGCAACTTTATTTTTTGTTATTATTACAACTGCAAAATGACAAATATACAAGTAAATAGAAAGTTTTGGTGAAGAAAATAGTTATTACGTCGTAGGGAACAGGGCCAGTGCTAGGATTTTCGGGCCTCCGGTAAGCGTCTTCGTGCCCCCCTCCCCAAATGGATGCCATGCAATTATGTCGTATCTTGATTGCCACAAAAACCCAACCATGCGACTCGCATTTAATTTCTGTTTAGTTAGGAACCGGGCCCGGGGTATCTTTGCTCCGCTCCCCCCTAACGCCGGCCTTGGAAGGGAACGTGGTATTTCGAATTTAGGTTTTAGTGAACTTATGTTGGTAGATCCTATGATCTTCAAAAACTTCACACGAATGACTAACTTTTGAAGAAATATTGTTTAAAGTAAATAGCGAAATTCAAAAGAAAGACACTATTCTGAGGGAATGTATCGAGGCAAAAACAAGGTAGAGTAATTCTGCCGTGTCCTATAAGAGAATGTAGTCAACAGCAAATAATGCACAATGCGCATGATAAATCATAGAAATCAGATGGAAAATCGAACCGAAACAGATACGGATCTTTTTTGCAAAACTCAAATGATTTGTCGGACGCACACGAATTCCCCTCAGAATAACCACTCTGCCTGTGTCATAATTAGGGTACGTTAAGCTGTCACTCGAGTTCCCGTCAGGGTGAAAACTGACCAGTTTAAAAGGTTAGGTTAGGTTTATTTGGACAGGGATGAGTTGCGCGCAGCGGTCATTTTCTACCTGAATAATGAGTAAGAACACCAAAATTAGGAGCCGAATTGCGCGCAACAAGATAAACACAAAAGTAAGGAGATTAAGGAAATATAAAACAAAGGTATTTGTACATTTATTTCAGGAATAATAAGACACCTAACCTAACCTAACCTAATCCCGCCAGGGTAAACTATTAGGGCAGTCCCGATAACAGAACAGATTAAATAAACTGGACGGCAATTCGAGTGCGGGATTAAGACACCTGCAAGTGTCGGGCGGGAACTCAAGTTTATTATATTGGTCATTAAGGAACCTGACGGGAATTCGCGTGCACTGTATTTGTCAAATACAAAATCAGACGGATCAAATCGAATACAAAGTACGGTTTCATTCGATTTGTTAAAATCAAATAAAAAATCCTATGGTCTAAAGGCACTTTTAGACCGTACCTCGTATAGCAAAAGTATCGACAAATACTAACGAAAGAATTTATCTGATTTGAAACAATTCTTTTTGTGTTTTTATCTAGTAAACGACAGTAAAACCGGTTTTCTTCTTGTTTTCACATCACCAATTATTCAATCAATCATTTAATAAAAACCATTTCCCTCATATTCCAAGTATTTTTCTCTCCCCTTTGTTCTCTAAATCTAAATCACGATAAAAAAAAATCGCTTAAAAATATTTCATTGTAATAGTATAATTGTGATAATGACAGAGCCCAAGGATACATCCGATTTCAGTGTTGTAAATTTTACTACTTCTATCTTTAATAGAGGTGTAAAGTAGATTTGAAAATAAAATTTAGATTGATTTGATTGTTGAATTATGTTCGTTATGAACGAACTGTGTCATGGTGTGTGACAAATCTATTGTAAGCTCGTGAGATTTTTTTGATGGAATTCCTTGAATTCACAAAATGATTTATTTAAATAATGACGATGCTCTAAGAGAGAATAAATATGTGTTGAAGAAATAATAAAATTTAGACTAAATATATTTGTGTTTGTGTGTGAGATGGTCTCGGACGGTGTCCATTAACCTCAGGGAATAAAGATAATAATAAAAAAGAAAAGTCTCTATCTCCAATTTAGAATTGATAATAAAGTAGTCAAAAAAAGCCAGAAGTGAACATAAATGACCTAACAAGCAAGGGGGGGGCAGGAAATGAGAGAATTATGAAGTTGTGATCTCTCTACATCCTCACCTGCGAAACAAAATGACGGATTCAAAATGGGTATCGCAAGCAATGAAGAGTTCTCCAGCAAAATTTTTCAGACATCTTATTTTTGAAATAAAGCGGTTACTATATGACTTAAGAAATAGTGGAAAGAAAATTCATCTAGTCTGGGTGAAAGGACATTGTGGTAAAGATGGAAATGAAAGTGTGGACTACGAAGCAAAATCGGTTTTTTTTCTAAAATAACTAAATTAACTAAAACCCAATTATTTTCACAAAGAATTACCTAGTCAAAGTACACAAAAACCTCACAAAAAAGAAAGAAAAATTTGGAAAATTTAATTGAGTATTCAAAATGGTTGTGTTTAGCATGAGAAACACTTTACAATGTTAGGCATGAAATTTTCCGGAAAATCGTTGAGTAAATTTTTAGTTTTTTGTTTTTTCACTCTAATTGTTTAAATAATGAAAACACAGAAAAATCTTTGGATCAAAAATTGTAGCTAATACATTTATCAACAAATTTCATCTGAAAAGTTTTTCTGTAAATTGAAAAGTTTATGAGATAAAATCAATTTCAGTGCTAGTCAGTTTGTGGTTACGCGCGAACGGCTGGGAAGCCAAATTTATTAACCGCTCGACTTAAAAGTTAATAATTTTGGGCTTATAACATTCTGAAAAAATAAATAAACAAATGTAGAGAAAGATCTCAATTTCTAGATAGATATACTTTCAAATTTGAAAAAGTAGATTTTTTAACTGTAAAATCAGTTCTATTTCTAAAAAACTAGAGCTAAAAAGTTAAAAAATAATTATAATTCCTATTTAATTAATACTTATCTCCACGATAATACTATTTGGATTTATACCCGACGCCGCGTAATCAACAGCAATAACAACAATGATAATAAAATATTAACCACAAAAATTTTAGCAAATTACATTAAATATAGAGGCTGTTATTAAAACAATAATGAAAATCATAAAAATTCAGTTAGTTTCGATGATTTATGGTAAGCCTTCGGTAAAATGTATTAGAAATACTTCAATTGTGACCTAAAAAACATGAATCTGTTTGGTGGGGACAGCATATGTTTAAATAATGCAGCCTCAACCTAAGCTAGTTGTGCGTTTCTTTTGACTTTGACTGTACCTAACTTTGTGAAAAATGCAGATACAAAAAAAATTTTAAATAAAATTACACAAGATTACGCCATAATCTAATGTTATATAATTGAATTTTTTAATTTATTAATGTTAATTAGAGGAATTTGATAAAAAACGTCTTTTTAGTAGAGGTTTACGTGGAAAATCGATGATAAAATATTCAAGAAAAAATTTTCAATGTATTTGTAGATATTCCATTTTAGAACATATTTGATTTGAAAATTTTTTTTCTAAGTGTCGTAGTTCATTTACTATCGTAAAATTAAAAACATGGAAATTGGTGTTCAAAAATACTACTAGGGAAATTTCGTATATTTTGAGAACTAATGCTGATACAAAAAAATCTTCAAACAAATTTTGAAGATCAATGTATTAACTACAATTTTTGATCTAAGCATTTTTCTGTGTTTCCATTTTTTAAGCAATTAGAGTGAAAAAACAAAAAATTTACACAACGATTTTCTGGAAAATTGCATACTTCGTAAAGTTTTTCTCATGTTTATCACAAACCTTTTAAATACTCAATTTTGAATTTTCAAGTTTTTTGTATTTTTTGCGGCATTTTACGGATGTTTTGTGTACTTTGACTAGGCACACGTTAGAAATAGTATTATCATAATATCGCAAAAACAAACAGCAGTGAGTATTTCCATTCATATCCTCAACTCCCTAGTAGAAATAACCTTTCAAATTTAGATTATATCAGAAGACACACGTTTAAAAGTGAATCATGGACGTTTTCGGGCTCACCCTCTTAAAATAAGTATTTCCAACAGACCTTTCTGTACTTGCCATAATCCATAATATATCAATAGCTGATCTGAAAATACTTTTAAAAAAAGTAATTGAATGTTAAGAAAAGTATTAATTTCAACATTCAAACGCTATTTTATGTAGGAGTAATATTGGCCTACTGTGAATATCTTTCTAAAGAGTCGAGACCTAGCACCTTGTGACCTTCTTTCTTGACTCAGCTGATCGGAGAACCAGTCTTTTACCAATTGACCAACTTTAATATACTTATTTTTACTTACTTATACGTTCCAATTTTTCGTTCGCGTGGAAAAAATACGAGGGGGTTTCTAAGGGTAAAACATATATTATTTTTAGTTATGTTTTTATATCAACGTTTCGTTAGCGTTCTAGTTACCGTTATCAAGAATAATTAAGTTTCATAAAATTTTGGTCTCTATCTGGTACTAATGAAAAAATTCGACATAACTAGAGAATCAGTAATATTTTGATGTTTAAGACTGCAGAAACATCCATTCACAGTAGATTACATTTTTGATAAAATCTGAATAATAATAGTACCTATATTATGTTATAAGGATGACATTTTTGAGACAAACTTTTATTTTAGAGGGAAAATTATGTTTTTGATCTATTTACAACAAAGTTATAACAATTTGAAATTTTTAATATCAAATTAAAACTACTCTATCCCATGAATCTAATTTTTTTCTCGATATTTTGTTTGTTTTTATGAGTTGTATTTGTTTAACCTTTCATTCAAGTATTTTACCTGTTTAATATTTTTCTGTAATGACGCCTATGCATCTACAACCGTAGGTTTATCCCTTAACTCCTAGCCACCCTAATGTCATGTAGTGAAAAATAAAATGGATCATTTTGGTGTAAAATTTAAGACTCCTGCAACTCCAATGTAATTTCAAAAATACACCTTATAATTTATGTTTTTTCAACCAATATCAGGGGGGTTGAAACAAAGTCGTTTTAAAGTAAATTATACAATATTTCCCCGTAAGTTGGAATCATATGGAAAACTTTTTTATTATTAATTTTAGGAAGAAAAATTATTCTTCATAAAAAATTCTGCATCATCTAAAACCTAGAATACAGTCATCAAATTTTTTAGTCGTTTACGAGGGTTGTCAAAAAATATTAATAGCCGACGCCGACAGACCAATGAAAGTGCCAGGTCCCAAGAGTTTTTGGGAGGCTGCTTTCCTGGCTAGTGAGTCGGCAATGTGGTTACCTTTCGATTTACTGTGGCCCTTGATCCAGCCTAGAGTGACTTCGTTGCTGCAATAGGCTTCGATCAGGGACAGGTGACACTTCAGTACTAGGCCTGATGAGATACGTGGTCTGTTCTGGGCTAGTAGTGCTTGTCCACTATCCGTAAGGATGTGAATTTCATTATGGTGTTTCTTTTGGTACTTAATCTCTTTTGCGGCGATGTAGATAGCAGTGAGCTCTGTTTGAGCAACGTTGACATTACAGCCCATCGCCCTTTTGATGTTTAGATTCAGAGACTCTGGAGTAAATTCCGAGGCAAATTCCACATCCTGAGCCCATATTGGTTTCAGAGCCATCCGTGAAGATGCGGAGTGCGCCTTCTTCTGATGTGTCTTGTGTGTTATATTTAATGATTACCTTGTAGGGCCTGTGAAAGACATATTATGGTGAGATTGCGTCCGTATTTGCCTGCAGCAGTGGGACCTCATTGAGTGCCTCACGCCATAGGTTACGTCTCAATCTACCAGATCCTACGTCAGGTTGTATACCGGTAGAGCGTAAGCGTGTCATGGTCATCAAAATAACCTCCTTGATGTGTATGTCAAGGGTAGTGAGACCAAGGATCACCTCCATCGCTCTGGTTGGTGTGGTTCTCATGCCTCCTGTTGTATTGAGGCATGCTGTTCTCTGAATTTGATCCAGTTTACGGACGACTGTCAGCTGGTTTGCTTTAACTCCCCAGGCAATCGCGCCGTACGTTAGCATAGGTCTGATGATGGCAGTGTAGAACCAGGCAGTAACCCTGGGTGACATTCCCCAGGTACCTACGGCCGATGGTTCTGCGACACTGTTCATACGAAATGTATGCTTTTTTTTACTCTGTTTTCTAGATGAGAGTTCCATGTTAACTTACTGTCAAATGTGACAGTAAGTTAACATGGAACTTTTCTCTTTAGTGGAGGTAATATTTTTTGACAAACCTCGAATACGTCTAAGAAAATTTGATATTTGATGACCGTATTCAAGGTTTTAGATAATGAAGAACTTTTTATGGAGAATAACTTTTTTTCCTAAAATCAATAATAAAAAAGTTTTCCATATGATTCCAGCTTAGGGGGCCAAATTGCATCAAAAATCCAAAACCTACACTCAAAATTATGATTTAATGCCACTCTTTCTTTTATCACCCATTTCTTATCATTCGCATTTACATCTTGCTTCTGGTAGCTCCTGAACTGTTTTTTTTTTTCAGTGACGATATGCGAGATAGAGATAGGGCGTTATGGAGTATAGGTGTAGGCACGTTTTTAAGTCACTCAGAGGATTTAGAAGGAGGTCTGCATTCCTTATCTATCCAGAGATTAGATGCCCTTATTTACATAGAGGGTGAGTATTGTTTAAATAAAAGTATATAATTTGGGTAATTTTGAGCATAATAATAACAATTATATACAAGGTGAATTTTTATCGATGGTAGATTAGGCAATGTGGCACCGATTACATTAAAAACTTGATAGGGAGTTTTCGATATTTATCTACCGAATGATAAAATGCTTGAATTTCGGTGACAATGGGTGACACGCTATGGCACTTTTCCGCACCGAAATGGCGGAATGTCAAACAAAGCTACCTATGACCTGTCAATTCAACCTAATAGTGAATTTCTTATTGATTTACAATTTTTAAATTCAAACAGAAAGTAAGTAAACTATTTATTTCATCACTTTTTTTAATTATAAAAACATTAACCTATTGAGCATTATTTTACGAATTATGAACCAAGATCAAAATAATAATACAAAATGGTTCAAATTTTACAATTAGTTATACATTCAACTGATTTTTCTATTTATTTTCATATTGTCAGTTCTTTCTGTTCTAAGTTTAAATAAAATAACTATGTAAATTACTGTATTTCTTTCATTAATAAATGTGGTTGTAGAAAAAATATTGTGTACAACTTGTACGCAAATCACTTTTCCTGCTCGCTAGATTCTTCTGCGCTCGTGGGATAAGTGACGCTTTGCGTACTAGTTGTACAAACTATTATTGTAAACTCCATAAACTATGTGAGAAGGTTCAATGATATCGTAAGTCAGCAATTTGAAAAGTTGTAAATATACGGGGTGTTTTGCTGTTCACGCGCGGTACATAACCGGATGTCACCGAAAGTAGATTTATCTTCAATATTACAAACTCGGTTTTACCATATGCCTATTGTGTCATCTATAAAAATCACCCTGTACAATTATCACGATAAAAGCAAAAATACACATATTGTGAAAATAAATTTCTATTAAAAAACCACTAAATTCCTCCAGTATGAATTCTTTTCAACTCATCTATTTTATAAATTTTTTATTTTGTCTTGCAACTTTTATCATTCCTGATTAACTTTATGAAATTTCGTTCGCACTGAAATTATTAAAATGTCTCCTTTCAAATTTTATCTATAAACATTATTTAAATTTTGTAAGGCAAAAGTGTAATTAAATCAGCATTAAGCAAACTTTTCAAACCCCTCGTAAAAACATATTTTGACAACTACACAATAAATAATTATTACCATATCATCGGGTCACTCTGTATACAGGGTGGGGCACTATGAACGAACTATTCTCTGGCGTCTTAACGGCAAATATAATTATAAAAAATAAGACGTAGAATTAAGTAAATTACTTAGGACTATAATTTAAAAATATTTTGGAATATACAGGGTGCTCCAAAAAAGCGTGCCGTATCAAAGTTAGGTTCCTTTAAATGGAACACCCTATATTTTATCACATTTTTGAATTGTACTATCAAAAATAATGTAAGTTCATTAACATTTCTCTATACTTACCTATCTAGTTCAGTTTCCGGGATAAATCGATTTTACATAATTTGTAGACCCTCCGAAAAAATACAATAACTTCAAAATAAAAACGAATAACCACATTTGCTTTACACCATCTCACTAGAAGCTTTTAACATACCGTTTCCAATATTTACTGGTATGCTATCATATACAGGGTGTTTTTAATATGACAGTTTAACACTAACCATTTAATACATAAATTTCTGGCTTAATTTAAATGAAACACCCTGTATCTGTTGGATCTGCTAAACGTGGGAATTTATTACCTTTCAGTTGGTATAAGGGTTGCCTATATTTAACTCTGATAGTGCTCGAGAAATTTTAAATTTGTTTTTTAATATTCAAGTTTTTAAAAATTTAAAATTTGTTATTTTGACAGTA
>CAJUYI010000067.1:147172-158339 GCA_910591695.1 Galerucella pusilla
ATTTTTTAGTTATAAATAATACTCCATTAAAATTTCAAGTTGCCTCAAAAACATTTTTTATAATTTTTGCAAAATACTTTTGCACGAGTCTGGCAATGTTAAAACCCCGATTAAATTATCTGGCTTATCATTTTTCGTATTCATTAAGTATTACACTGCAACATCTATAAATTGCGTAGTGCCTCGAATATATTTTTGGGGATAAAAAGAATAATATTTTTAAAAATGTAGGGGTTGATTTAGCCCCGCTTCTCACCAGCCAGGTCTACAATCCCGAGTTGGGATATAATAGGAGAGGTATCTGACAAGTTTTCAGCTTGCCTCAAATACCTTCCCAAAAATTGGTGCCAGCTCTCGGACTATAACTTTTATAATGCTTCAGGGCGTACCTTCAATTTGAATATAACAAATAATAAGTAGATTTGTTCTATATTTGCTGTTTACCTTGTCATAATAAAATGCAATAAGATATACCTCAGTTTCTTATATTCTGAATTCTGAGCAGTTGGCGATAAAATTTTGTATGCACCACGTCAGTAAGTGTCTTTATCGGACTCGCCTGTTATTCGCCTCGCTTCGCTCGTCTCATAATTTCAGACTCGTCCGATAAAGAATCACTTTACTACCTTGGTACATAAATAATTATTACTTATTCATTTGTGGATTCCTGGATTGTTGCAAATACTATATAGGATAAAAGAGCGTGGATAACCTAAAATGAAATAAAAATATAAAGGTATTTATATATATTTTTTATTTGTTTGTTACCTTAACAGTGAGTGCGTTGCTTAATACAACAAGTCCAAAAGCTTCAAATTTTAATGTTCTTCCCGCTCTAATCATCACTATCAATAAAGATTTTGTTAATTCTTTACGTTGTCCCATCCATTGACATTTATAAATGCTGTCAGATAAATTTCCACTCTAAAAACAATAATATCTATAACATGTAGTACTAGATGAGATCTATTGTTAACACGCTTTATTTAAATATCACAATTATTGTTAGATGGTTTTCTCTATATACAGGGTGGCCGTAAGTAAGTGTACATAGAAGTACAGTACAATCTTCACCTCAAATTATTGTGATTCAAACCAACAATACATGTTGAACATGAAATTTTAGTTTTTGTTTTCTACAATAACTTCAACGCTTTTTGACGTATATGCACAAAAATTTGAGATTGGTAGTTTTTTGATATGAAAAAATCATAATTTTGTACCTATTTCGATGTATATTGTAGAGAGCGCCACATAGGTCACGTATGCGGCATATTAGCGCTACTTTTGTAAAAAATAATTGATGCCATATCATTACAACCAAAAAAAAGGTATATCTGTTAGTATCTCTAAATCTTAACGGTTTTAGAGATAATCACATTTTAGTGATTAACTACATGAATATTATTTAATGAAATTACGATCGAAAAATGTGGTGTGTACGATAATTATTTTTTTAGTATTAAGATGAACAGTATTAGGATATAGTAGCAGTTAACATGAAAAATATGTACGGTACTTTTAATATTTAAAAATAATAATTATCGTACACACAACTACATTTTCGAACGTACTTTCCTTAAATAATAATCATGTAGTTAATCACTAAAATGTGATTATCTCTTAAGCCGTTAAGATTTGGGGATACTAAAAATTATACCTTTTATTTGTTGTGATGATGTGGCTTTAATTATTTCTTACAGAAGAAGTGCTAATGTAAAAGGCAAAAAAGTTATGAGCACATTTATGCCGCATACGTGGCCTATGTGGGGCCCTCTACAAAATACATCGAACTAGATACAAAATTATGATTTTTCATATAAAAAAACTCCCAACCTCAAATTTTTGTGCATATATATCAAAAAGCGTTAAAGTTATTGCAAAAAACGAAAATTAAAATTTCATGTTTAACACCCGGTATCGAGAAGTGTGTAGTCCCCGTATTTTCCTCTTTGCTAGGTCATTTAATTACAAGTATGTGAATACTTACTATTACCCTTAGAAATAATAATTATATACCTAATTTTCTTTTGTCTGTTTTCCCACAATTAATACATTTGTAGACCTTTAGTACACTCAGACTTACTGACTTAGTTCGCTTATATTTATCAAGAGTAGCCGATTCTTCATTACTTAAATAGTTTCTGGCTGCATGGGTACAGCCCTAAAGCCAAAAAAAAAACACCAGGTAACTCTCTTAATATCAAAATTTATTGGGGCTAGTTGATTTAAATCGCAATATTTTGAAGTGAAGATTGTACTGTACTTCTATGTACAATTACTTAAGGACCACCCTGTATAGAAATTTGGTTTGTGGTTAGTTGTGGGGATGTTGCTATTATCGCACTCTTAGCATTCCCTTCATTGTGGTGAATGTGGGGACGTTATCAACTATTTTCAAAGCCATATGCTGGTTGACGCTCGTAGACGGAGGACGCATTATGCAGAAAGAGCCTATTGCGGCTGTGGGGTTGGCTTATCCTCCCAACTTGTCAGATCAGATCAGATCAGCAGAAGTCTCGAACTAAATTCGACGCAGCGAATTTTCTCTGTCAAGAGAGCTGGCTGGAATCTCGAATATGAGGTTAGAGGAAACCTCATTAGCCTAGTCAAAGTACAAATAAAACCTCACAAAAAATATAAAATTGAGTATTTAAAAGGGTTGTGTTCAACATAAGAAAAACTTTTAACGTAAATTTTGTTTGTTTTGTTTTCTCTCTAATTATTTAAATCATGAAAACACAGGAAAATGTTTAAATAAAAAATTGTAGCAAATACATTTATCTACAAATTTTATCTGAAAAGTTTTTCTGTAAATTGAAAACTTTACGAGATAAAATGAATTTCAATGGTAGTCAGTTCGTGGTAACGCGCGAACGACTCGTGAGCAAATTTTATTAACCGCTCGACTTGAAAGTTAAGAATTTTGGGCTTATAACATTCTGAAAAAATAAATAAACACATGTAAAATGTAGAGAAAGATCTCAACTTTTTGATAGCCATCGATATTTCGAATTTTAAACAAATACTTCTTAAAAATCTGTTTTTTTGCATGCTTGATTTTACTTGTTTTTTTAGACTATTCATTTATATTTTTTTCCAAATTAATATAATTCAATGAAACTTCACCACTAAACACTTTGAAGCGTCTGCTTTCTAAACTACTATTACTTACAATAAATACTCAAATCGGACGTCTTTCAGCAAACCTTCTATAACTTTTTTAGTGTTCATGATATTATCTGAAAGTTTGTGAACTTTATAATGAACCAACCTATTTAGAGGTGATCGCGATACAAAAAAAACACACCTATTGCTTAGTTAAAAAAGAGAAGGGAGCACAAATAAAGGTGAGAGAGCGGCTTATACGCGCCGCCGCGTAATAACAACAACAATAATAAAATATTAACAACAGAAATATTAACAAATTACATTGAAAATAGAGGCTGTTATTAAAACAGTAATGAAAATGAAGTGGGGTTAAAAAAATTAGGGTTCAATGATGGTTCACGTGAAAAATCGCATGTATCTTTGTGAAAAATGCAGATACAAAAAAAATTTGAAGATTACGCCATAATCTTTGAAGTACGCTACGCTATATAATTTAATTTATTAATGTTAATTAAAGGAATTTGGTAAAAAAACGACATTTTAGTACTTTAGAGGTTTACGTAGGAAATCGATGATAATACATAAGACATTTTTTTTTCAATGTATTTGTAGATAGATAGATACCCCATTTTAGAACACATTTCATAGGAGAAATTTTTGTCTAAATGTCATTGTTTATTTACCATCGTAAAATTAAAAACATGAAAAATACTAGTAGGGAAATTTCGTATATTTTGAAAATTAATGCATATACAAAAAAATGTTCGGACAAATTTTGTAGATAAATGTATTAGTTACAATTTTTGATTCGGACATTTTCCTGTAATTTCATTATTTAAGCAATTAGAGTGGAAAAAAAAAAAAAATTCACTTAACGATTTTTCGGAAAATTACATGCCTAGCATCGTAAACTTTTTCTCATGTTAAACACAACCCTTTCAAATACTCAATTTTTTGTATTTTTTGCGACATTTTACGGATATTTTGTGTACTTTGACTAGGCTACGGCATTGGTAAATGGAATATTTATATTAAAAAAAAATGGTTATTTATTTATTGTTAAATTCTGCTTACTTCTAATATAACGCAATTTGCTTGGTAGTATAAAACCGTGAATTGCGAAAATACTACTAGAAATTCAAAAACTTTGAAAATTATCGCCAAATCAATCTGCTTCATCTACAAAAAAATCAAATAAAAATAGATGGGACTAGTATATTTTTGAAAAAATACTTACTTCGGATAAGGCGAATAAAATTTGAGTTATGTGAAATGATTTTATGGTGAATTCCAGAAAAAACACCCATCCAAACGTCTTATTAAAAACTTCAACATCGCTAAAATGTTTAGCACATATAAATTTTCGTTATACAAGGTGTTCATTCAGTACTCCCTTTCTCTCGTATAGGAGTATATTTTTGATTGAACATTAAAATAACATGGTAACCGAAGTAAGGTTTGATCTGAAATTATTTAACTATAACACCCGGTATATTAAGGTGATATCAGACGGTTCACTCGAGTGAATATTCACGCAAGTGAATGCTTCATTATTCTTCCATTTCATGTTCCCACGACTAGTGTGAATGACAAAGAGAAGAACATTCATCTGTTCCTCTTCAAAACATGTCGTCGGGTGATGTAGTGCGTCTCGGAATCAGTTTAATCCGAGTGAACGTTCTATTTGTGTGCAGACGGTTCATTCTTCGTTCATTCTGACTGGGAGTGAATGATACCGAATGCTAAAAAAGGTGATATCAGACGGTTCACTTTTCGTTCATTTTTGTCTTTCACTCAAAATGATACATGTGAACTCAAAATGCAACAAGAGTGCTGAATGAATTCATTAATGAACCGATCCAACGATGTTGGATTTTAGCATTCGGTATCATTCACTCACAGTCAGAATGAACGAAAAATGAACCGTCTGCACACAAAGAGAATGTTCACTCGGATTCGACTATTTTGTCTCTAGCTCTGTAGCAGCTGCACGTCACGTTGTGTCGGTAAATTGGCGAGAAAATGGTGCTCACCCGACGACATATTTTGAAGAAGAACAGATGAATGTTCTTTTCTTTGTCATTCACACTAAGTCGTGTGAACATGGGATGAAAGAATAATGAAGCATTCACTTGCGTGAATATTCACTCGAGTGAACCGTCTGATATCACCTTTAAAATCCAACATCGTTGGATCGGTTCATTAATGAATTCATTCAGCACTCTTGTTGCAGTTTGAGTTCAGATGTATCATATCGAGTGAAAGATGCCGAGTGAAAGACAAAAATGAACGAAAAGTGAACCGTCTGATATCACCTTCAATGTAATAATTATTCATTAATATTTCTATCACCTTTTTTTCCAATACTGTATATTATTAACTTTTCGGATTCTACACATTGAGTATAATTTTAATAAAAAATGGACAAAAAATGACGACACAAATGTTAAATATATCAATTTTTTCAAACTATAGTCAAAAGTGCTCTTATCGTGCGGGTTTAAAGGTCACTAGCCATATGTATCAAATCAGAAGACACAGAGGTTACCAAAATGTGAGATTACAAATATACCCGGAGAAAATGATGATGGTTGATGTTTCCTGCACACTGGTTGACGAATTTCCACTTTTTCCTTCATTCTCAAAATAATCTATCAGATTTAAGTACCATTTTTTTTTGCTTGAGGATGCAAAAAACCGGATAACTGCTTCTCATTATTCATAATGTCACTTTGAATTGTCAAAGTGACATACTTAACTGACATTTAAAGAAAAACTTCGCTTGTGGAAGACTTTTTAGAATCGCTGAAAACTAAATACATATCCTTTTTTCTCCCGTCAAAATTGCATAAGGCTGTCTTATTATTCTTACGGATTTTATTCGGAAGCTATGATTAAACTAGTGATAAGCAAATGCAAGACCAAGACCCGGTTAGTCTTGGTCTTGGTCTTGTTCTTGCATACAAGGTCTTGGTCTTGGTCTTAGTCTTGCACCAAGACTCTTGCAAGTCTTGCACTTTTTTTGAAGAGTCCATTTTTACAAAAAAAATAAATAAGAAAAAATAGTTTCTAAAATCATTAAAAGTGAAGAAAGGGACAGTCCTTCTCATTATAAAATTTTTTTTTTTATATTTAATTGTAGCGTTAAATCAAGTATAAAATTTTTTTTATTCATTTTGACAATTTTTTTAGAATATAGTTTTATAATGTATCAATGATGTAAAGACGTAAAAATATATCAATTTATAATCTTATTTATAAGTTCGAAAAAAATTATGTATATTAAAGTCACTGAATTTTAAGTCCCTCTATAAAAAATTATTCTTTCTTTACAGGCCTATTAGCTGGGATTTGAAATAAACCAAAATTATTTTAAGTGTTGGTGATTAAAAAAAAATAGGTGTTTTTTTTAAGTTATAGGATATGGTAGGATACATTAATAAAGCTTAGGTCAATATTTTAGATGGATATATTCCTTCAAATATTCTTTACCTGAAATTTTTAGTTTTTGAAACACCCGATTTTCCTTTTACAATATTAATAAAATAATTTAATACATTTTATTATCATTTTTAAGACAAATACTTTGTGTTTTTAATGCATTTTGACATATTTTATACACCTGTTGGTACAGATTTTTGTTGTAAAATTTTAACACCCTGTATTTTAGAAACGGCACACTTCCAGACATAGGTGTCCTATCTCAAACCCCCTCTCTATGTTTTATTAATATACCCTATAAATTTTGACCAGTTGAGCGGGAACACCCTGTATATGAAAAAAATACTTCGTTAAAACAAGCAGTTGTGGTCAGTATATGTTGGGGAGGGAGAGGGTTTAAAATGATCTGCTCATCTTTATTTTTCGGTTAAAATGTTTAAAAAACGCAAGTCTTGCACTGCTCGGTCTTGGTCTTGGTCTTGCAGCCTGAAGCTAGTCTTGGTCTTGCATTTTCTGCAAGACCAAGACCAAGACCGCAAGACCAAGACCAGTCTCGCTCATCACTAGATTAAACGCAATAAAAGAAAACAAAAACGGTGAGTATGTCTTTGTTGAATCGTATTACCCGCATGATAAGACTGCATTTGACTATAGCAATTTTTTCTTTTTTTTTTTAATCTACGTCCATAGATAAAGGGAGTTCGTTAACCATCCTATACCCAAACTTCAGCCTTTTTCATAAATTGAAGTTCCAATCATTTCTGCCTTATTGTTGCTTATTATAAGATAAGTGATCCGATCTACTTATTACTACTTAGACAGGGTGGCGCATTAGAAACAGTCCACCTCAAATATTGTTGGCAGGGGAGGTTTTTGCGGCAAACCCCGAGACACGACGATTTTGTTTCCGAGGGAGACAACTTTTGATAGTTAACTCATGCTTGTACGGTCATCGCCCTAAAAGGAGTGACTACCCCTTCGAGAATCTTTAATGGCATGGGGGGTCGAGTGGCACACAATTTGAAAGATATTTCGATTCTCTTTAAAGATATGCTATAGTGTATCTAATGTCAATGTGATGACCTTGAATTGTATTACATATTTTATGCAGGTTAATTTTAATCCACTATATTAATTTGAATTACATTTGAAAAGCATTATTTCTTAATATTCGAATTTATAAAAGAATTTTATGCACGCCATTTGGCGGCTTTTCCTTCAAAGGGATTGAAAATATGGGTCATCACATTAACAATAGTTACACTATAATATTTTTGTGTTATGTGTTAAAATTAATGACAAAAACCAGCTAGAAGTGTGAGTGAAAGAAATAAAAAAAAGTTGTCAGAAAAGTTTTAACTTGAATTTTAATCAAAGCAAGTGCTTAAATTGTGATCCTTTTACTTCCAAACAGTAATACAACCTTTGTTCAACACTGTTCCGAACATTTTGTAGTATAGTTTGGCAAGTTTATCTGAAACTACGGGGCATCGGTAAGAGGCGAGGAAACATGGCGGTATCTGTCATAAAGGTACAAATGGAGTACGGTACCTATTTTACCAAGTGATACTGAAAAAAACTAAGGTCACTGACAATACCAACGCCACTGGATAAATCAATATCAGTCAATTGAGGAGGTGCGAGCCAAATACACACGCACGCGCTTGCCAATAAGAAGTCAGCTGGTCAGGCCTTTCGATAAAAATCACCAATTATGTAATTCGGAGTGTGTGGTAATTATGGTTTTCGTACAACGCTGCCAGAGCTTGAAGAAACCCATAACAAATTTGGAAAAGTGTTCATCCTTTTATATTCATAAATTGAAAAAATAATGTTAACAGAAAAAATCCAAAGAAACAAGCACATTAAAGAGTTAACGTCTAATCATATTGTTAATAATAAAAAGTACCTTTTCTAATTATTATCACTACATACTTAGCACCTCAGCTTTTTCATAGTTAAACGTGGCTATATCGAATGTTTTCGACTGCATTCCTTTCACCGCTTCAGATAAACTTGCCAAAGTATATAACAGTAGTTATCTCACCACATGTCACAGTTATCCGGTGGCAAATATCTTCTGAGGAGTTCATTTGCGTTTTGTAAAAAACACTTTTTAAATAACCCCCTAAGAAAAAGTCCAACGGTAACAGATCAGGCAATCTTGGGGTCCATTCAAAGAAACCTCTTCTACAAATCTAATGTGCGGAAAATGTTGATCTAGAATGTCACGTACAGGAGCTGCTTAGTGTGGTGGAACGCCATACTGCAAAAAAAATCATTTTCTGGGATCTGATCATCGTTTTCCAGTATCTCCACAATTAAAGGGTAGATGAGGTCTCCGAGCAAATAAAGATAAGAATCACCCGTCCAGTTATGAGGTAGGAAAAACGGACCAACAATATTATTTCCAAAAACCCCAACACACACATTTAATTTTTGTGGAGCATGTGTATGTTGTTCTCTCATTACTGCAGGATTTGCATCACTCCACTATCTGCAATTATGTTTGTTCACGTCACCGTTTAGAAAGAACTTGCATTCGTCAGAAAAACATATCGAATATAAAAAGTGGGGGATGTCCACCTGTCTTCTAGTCACGGCGCACACTAATTCCCGTCAGGTTCCTCAATGACCAATATAATACACTTGGGTTTCGTACGACACTTGCAGGTAGCTTAATCCCGCACTCGAATTGCCGTCCAGTTTATTTAATCTGTTCTGTTATCGGGACTGCCCTAATAGTTCAGAAGCGGGTAAATATACAACACGGCTCCACCCACCACCTCAAATTTAGTAGTTGAGGTGCGCATGCGTCAAAGCAGCTTTTAACCTTCTATTCGATGTATCTGAATGTGAGCTGATTAGCGCAGTTGGTAGGGTATTGGGCTTACAACTCAGGGGTCGTAGGTTCGAAACGGGGTTAGTTGATTGTTATTTTTGTTTTTTTTAGTTTTTTATTTCTTATTTTCTGATATTTCTATACATAGTTACTTTGATCAACCGGTTTGGGCCTGGGTTTTCTTGTTTTTTTTAGTTTCATATTTCTGATATTTACATATTTATTTGAAGTGAAGTGAGTGACACTGACAAGTTTTTTGATTTAAATGTAGTGCAGAATCTCCCGCCATTAATCCAATTACTTGGACTTGCGCAGTTGATGGAGCCGTGTTGTATATTCACCCGCTCCTAATAGTTTACCCTGGCGGGGTTAGGTTAGGTGTCTTGTCATTCCTGAAATAAATGTACAAATACCTTTACCATTTAATTTATTCCATATTTCCTCAATCTCCTTAATTTTGTGTTTATCTTGTTGCGCGCAATTCGGCTCCTGATTTTGGTGTTCTTATTCGTATTCAGGTAAAAAATGACCGCTGCGCGCAACTCATTCCTGCCCAAATAAACACCTTTTAAACAGGTCAGCTTTCACCCTGACGGGAACTCGAGTGACAGCTTAACGTACCCTAATTATGACACAGGTAGAGTGGTTATCCGACGGAAATTCGTGTGCGTCCTCTAGTCATCTCCTCACAAAATTGGAAACAGCGGTCTCTGGATCGTCTTCGTTGAGCTCTTGCACGAGATGAATCTTATAGGGATGGAATTTATGCCGCTTCAAACCCTCTGAATGCTTCTACGAGGAATTCCTGAAGCTGCTGCTATTTGTCTCAAGCTTGAAGTGGGATCCAATGCAACATGTCCCGAAAGTGCAGCCTGTGTAGCCTCGTTAGTAACAGGATGTTGTCTTTCATATTTTCTGTTAGAAACGTTTCCGTAAAAATCGTAAGAAGTTCAATGCTCTGTTGAACGCGTAACGTTCTGTAGCACAAACCTACCACTAGCGCCTACCTTGGCTACAGGTATGAACTATCTCTCAAGACGCGCGCTTTTTGAATTTTCAAGCTTTCAGGATACGCGTAATATTAGCTCTTACCAAGATGGAAGGGAATAATAAATGGGTGCTCTGTATACAAATATTTTGTTGATTAATTGTAATACTACACCTTATAATAACTTTATGCCTTAAAATTAAATTTCTCAACTGCTTAACCTTGTCGATATAATCTATTTCATCATATCCGAATCGTTCTAATTCCATTCCCAATATAGTTAGATCTGTCGATATGAAATACATCAAACTTCCTATCAAACCATCGGAGACAGTCATATAAACACCACCCCAGAAAGCATTCATCAGCTGTAACATTTATTTGTTCAGCAAAAGTCCGGGACCGGACAAATATCGAAGAAAATATAAATTTCTTGGAAAATCTTTTTCTACCACAAATTTTACTCCAACTTAAACTATAATTTGAAAATATTTTGAAATATATAGCGGGTTCCAATAAAGTGTGGCGTATCAAAGTTATATATTTTTTCTCATGGAACACCCTATATTTTATCGCATTTTCTGATTGCCCCTAAAAAATATAATACTCCTTCATATTGGTTCCCTATACCTAAATACAGAGGGTTCCGTGTTATACTTACTGTGAACATTTCGAAAAAAAATTAATAACTCATTGATATAACAAATTCAAGCAAATTTTTTTTACATCTAAATAGTTGGACATTAGTTGAATGTATTCCAAGATTGAGTACTTAATATCTCTTT
>CAJUYI010000067.1:163339-178832 GCA_910591695.1 Galerucella pusilla
TTGATATTTTCATCAATACAGGCTATAGCAGCAATTGTTTCTGCCTGTGTTATCTTATGATGACGTAACAAGAATTGACGCGAAATCTTATATTGGAATTTGTAAGTGAATCTAGTGAAAAATTATTGTAAGAGCTGGAAAAGAAAAAACTATGGGTGAGAGAGTGACTTAACAGTGGTGCATCTGTCCAGTTACTAACAGAACTGCGTAATGTACAGTTCAGAAAACTGGTCCCATAAGCAAAAGGCCGGTCCTTGTAAAGTTCCAAAAACTCAATTGTCATCTCTTTGGTCCAATGTGGAGCCATTGTATTAGTACAGTATTACACAAATATATAAAATGTTAAAAATTTAAACAATAAACAAACACCCTATAAAGCACTGTTTGTGACTAATTCGCTCACTTGCTCGTCAAAGAGTTGTCCACACCGCGTCAGAGCAAGGCAGGCAGGTACCGTTTTTGAGTGATGGAGGGCAGGCTGTCTACTCGTCGTGTGAGTCGATCTACCAGGCAGATTGACAGGCAACTCGACAAGGGTCTAGACTAGCGTCTAGGAGTTCAGGTAACATCGGTCACGAAGATGAACGAAAGTTAATAGAATAGTTGAGGTGCGCATGCGGCCAAGCAGCGTTAGTAGTCTTTTTGTTAAAAAACATATTATATATATATTGAAATAAATATGTAAATATCAGAAAATAAGAGATAGAAAACTAAAAAGAACAAGAAAACTCAGACCCAAACCCAGTTGATCAAAGTGTAACTATGTATAAAAATATCAGAAAATAAGGAATAGAAAACTAAAAAAAAAACAAGAAAACCCAGGCCCAAACCCGGTGGATCAAAGTGTAACTTTGTATAAAAATATCAGAAAATAAGAAAAAAGAATCTAAAAAAAAAAACTAGGTTCTAACCGGGTTTCGAACCTACGACCTCTGAGTTGTGAGCTCGGCACCCTAGCAGATGCGCAAATTCACTTACATTCGGTTACATCGAATAGAAGGTTAAACGCTGCTTGGACGCTCAACTACTAACTCTCGTTCATCTTCGTGTCCGATGATACCTAGACGCTAGTAGGGTCTAGGAGGTCACACTGCATGGTTTTTCGAAGATGAATGATAGGCGCCAACGTTGTCAAATTTAGTAGTAACATAACAATATTGAAGTAAATATGTAAATATCAGAAAATAAGAAAAAAAAAACTAAAAAACAGAAAACCCAGGCCCAAACCCGGTTGATCAAAGTGTAACTATGTATAAAAATATCAGAAAATAAGAAATAAAAAAACTAACGAAAAAACAAAAAAATCCAGGTCCTAACCAGGTTTCGAATCTACGACCTCTGAGTTGTAAGCCCAGTATCATATTAACTGTGCTAATCAGCTAACATTCAGTTACATCAAATAGAAGGTTAAATGCTGCTTGGACTCATGCGCACATCAACTACTTATTTTGGGGAGTATTGAGATTCAATAAATTAAACTTGACAACTCTGGTGCCGAGTCGGGTAAATAAGCTCTCGTT
Source organism: Galerucella pusilla (assembly GCA_910591695.1). Classification (NCBI taxonomy): domain Eukaryota; kingdom Metazoa; phylum Arthropoda; class Insecta; order Coleoptera; family Chrysomelidae; genus Galerucella; species Galerucella pusilla. The sequence goes on from CAJUYI010000067.1 coordinate 164,860, forward strand.
TGGCAGGCATGCTGCGTGACCCCCTAGACGCTTATGGCAACTCGCCTGTGATTTACAACTTTACAAGCGTGGTCGTCCACACGGAGCAGTTTACTTGCCTCAGGTAACCTGTTCCAAGTAACCTGCCCACCTACTGGCCTCGTGTAAACGCGGCTTCAGCCGCATATTAAATCAGACAAATCATACATAGACCTGCGAAAATTGCAATGAGTTTCTTTGTTCTTGTCTTTACTAGTCTGTTCAATTATTAAATCTGGTAGAGGACGACTTTCTTTCAATTTTAATATATATTTTTTTTAAATAGTTTACTTTTGATTCTCAAATTTTGATCCATTTGCACCTGATATTGCATTATAATAATATAATAGGGAATTACGGTAGGAGAATGAAAAAACCCTTTTGCAAGAGAGAAGATATAATTAATTCAACATCTTTCATACAATAAAATATCCGAAATAACATACAAAAACATAGACCAGTGCATTTAGGAAAAAAGGAGGAAATTTTGGAGCACAACAGATATCAAGATGAGGTTTTCTGCATTGTGCATGGAAATCGCTCCAAACTCGTTACTCGGGGGGTTTTCGGGGATGCTGAATTCAATTATGGCATTGGAATTACCTGGGGGTGTCCAGGGGCGCCTCTGCAGGTGTATCCAAGGTGTTATTCTGGGAGAAAATTGCACAGTTCATGGGAAGCGCTCCAAACTCGTTCCTCGGCATCCCCGATAACCCCCGAGTAACGAGTTTGGAGCGCTTCCCATAGACCATGCAATTTTTCCCCAGAATAACCCCCCGATACCGCTGCAGAGGCGCCCCGGGGTAATTTTAATAACAGAATTGAGTTGGGCATCCCCGGAAACCCCCCAAATAACGATGTTTGAGCCATTTACATGAACTATGCGATTTCCCTTCCCAGTAATTCCAATGCCAGAATTGATTTCAGCATCCCTGAAAACCCCCGGGCTACAAGTTTGGGGCGATTTTCATGCACGCTGCCATTCCTCCCCTAATTCACCCTCCGCGCACCCCCACAGAGCCACCCCGTGCACCACCGGGTAATTCACATGCCCAATTAACGATTTCCGAGCGATTTTTCCAAGTTTCCAATCGTTCCCACAATTATGCAAGTAATTATGTAATTGAAAAATGCATTTTCCGGTCCTGAAGGCGTTTTTCAAAAAAGTGCTAACCCACATTTTTTCCCAGTCTTTTCTGGGACCTTCCCGAACACAATGCCGCATCTCGATATCTGTTGTGCTCCAAAATGTCCTCTATTCGGTTGATTTTGTTCTAAATGCCCTGGACTAACAGTCAATATCCGAATCTGAATTGGGATGAAAATTGGACTCTCAAGTTTAAAAAGGAAGTGAAAATTTTGTCAATCTAAAGGAGTCTGTTAAATTATCATTAAGGAAGTGATCTTCACGCAAATAACCATTAATATCTAACCATTAAATTCAAAAGTTTCATAAGTTTTTAATACAATAAAAACACTATGTACATATTTTTTACTTCAATGATTTATCAAATAAACAAACAAAATATGTGACTGTACTTACATTTACTTGTTTTTTCAAATATACATTCACGATGCTATCCTCACACAAAATCAACATTTTTGTTTTATTCAAAGGAAAAAGCAAAGTTTTCTAATTCCGGAAATAAAAAGTTTCTTTTTTTAAAGTACATTAAAGTGGGGGTGATTAATGAAAAGTAATTATAAATGACCGAAGTTTGTTATATTTTTTCCCATTTAATTTTCTTCAAAATAGGGTAGCTTTAACTTTAATGGATAAAACGTGTTTTTGCATTCGAAATAATGACCGCTATAAAATGGATTGCCAACATAGCCGGATGGAAAATTTGGTTGTTACCCTCAAAAAACTTCATTCTGGTTTTATTGATGCAACAAAATTAACTAATTATTTGATGTTTTGTCGATATTCTATCATATTACGTATAGAGTGAAAGCTGCTATGGTACAACAGTCAACCTTTCGACGGTCATTTTTTTAGCCATTTGTTAATTTGCCAATACTTGCAAAAACTATGTAGGAAAATGCTGCTTGTACTACCTAAAATATGAAAAAAAAACAAATAAACATCCTTTCAATTTCTGATCGAGTGAAAAAGTGATTAATGAATGCAAGAGACTAATCCAATGGTGTAATTGAAACCAGGGTTGTGTTTAATAAACCCTACAAAATACAAATAAAACAGAACACAGAGTCAGATGCTGCAAATGCAGTACGCATATATACAGATGGCTCAAAAATGAAAGAAGGCTCAGGATGTGGAGTTTACTCCAGAGCACTAAGCCTGAGGATTAAGTGGGAAATGGGAAACAATACCAGCGTGGTTCAAACAGAACTGGCTGGTATCTCAATTGCCACAAAAGAACTAACCAGGTAAGGAATTTCTGGCAAAAACATAACAATCTGCACTGATAGTAGACAAGCCCTATTAGCCTTGAACAGACAACGTTTAGCGGGGCTAGTACTAGAGTGCCACTAAGATTAAGCTAACGCCTCGGCAGATAACAATATTATCCTGAGCTGGGTTAAAGGGCACGACAGGAGTAAATGTATTTATGTATTTATTTTGGGGTGACATTCACTGAGACCTAAAAGAGCTATTGTGCTCCCTTACTTCTACTCAGTTTCTGAGGAGAGTCTCAGCAACTAGTAGTTCCTTTAGTCCTCTGGAGGAATTTTAGGATGTCTGCAGGCTTCAACTTAGGTAAATGTTCCTCTTCTATCCAGTAATCTCCTAGGTGCTGAGCTCTAGGATTCTAGAGCGCTGTGCAGTTGGAAAGTATGTGGATGGAGGTTTCTTCTTCCATTCCACAAAATCTGCATTCTTCTTCCTCCACTATTTTGAGCTTTTTCAGGTGCCCATTCAGGCGTAAATTCAGGAGTAAAGGTAATCGCATTTTCGATTCTTTAGCCAGGGAAGCGGCTGGACTAAATATTTGAAACCTACGGCCTAACGACTTCGACAATTGCGAAACTAGCCAAACGTTACACCCATGCTCAATCCCTTAAGAGATGGGATGGAATCAAAGGATGCAGTCTTGCTAGGATCACCCTGGGCGACCCTGGGAAGCTGGCACCGGAGAAATATTTGGCGATGACCAGGAAAAACCTACGTTTAACAGTAGGATTTCTGACTGGCCACAGTCAACTGAGGAAACACCTCCATATTATGGGGCTAGTAGACACACCTCTATGCAGGATGTGTGAACAGGGAGCTGGAACTGTCAGGTATGTCTTATGCGAGTGTCCGGAGTTATCGTCAATAAGAGAGTGTGTGTTGGGTGAGTCTTGGCCTACACCTGCCGATGTAAAGGAGATGTCTCTTAGTGACCTGTATCGTATAGCTCAGTGCTACACTTCTATTGCAGGGAGCAGACCTAATATAATTAATTCCAGAAATGTCAACCAGGTATCCATGGCTATATTAAATATTGTGCGAATGTCGCATTCCTATTGGCTTAAGAATCTGTATCATAATGAAAATTTATACAGATTTTAGTCTTTTAATAAGTATATTATAAAACAGGAGTAGAAAAAATGAATTAGTTATGTCATCAAATTTTCGATGTTGAATGAACAAAAATCTATAAAAATGAGTTCAAGCGAAGACAATCTTCTTTCAGAAATTGAAAATGCAGCTTCCATTGTTATTTTAAATATTTAATTCTGGTATTAACATGTTACTAGTGCGTTAACTACTGCGGTAATATACGTCATTATGACACTGAAAATAGTGTCAAATCGTACCCGTTACATGACAGTTGTAGATAAACAATTTTTAAAGTCCCTTCACAGTAGATCATATCCTTGGTAAAATGTGAAATAAAATATTTCTAACAATCTTATAGTCTACTAGGATTGGGATCCAGTGAAGTGCACGCTCCAGGAACGGTTTTATTGGGATAGCGCTTATTTTCCTTATTTCGGAAACGTTAATAAATAGTATATTACATAACGTGTGCAGAAAGTGACATTTTTCACACGCGTGGGAAATATTGTAGCACGAGGCATGAGCCGAGTGCGACAATCACACGAGTGTGAAAAATCACTTTCGCACGAGTAATGTACAGTATTTTTCCTACGATCACGTGATAATTTCACCAAATAATGTGTAATCAACATCTGACATATTAATACACAAAATGTTACAATTAAAGTCAACATAATTTATTTCAAAATTAACAATAACTATCAATAGTGACCAAAATTGATGTAGTTGAACTTAATAATATAGGTAGGTTATTACAATTATTAATTAGTTGGATAATTATAGAAATTGGAAGTGAAATTATTATTGTTCATCATACTTCATACATACTTATTATGAATACCTTTCAAGATGATTACATTTTCCTACTATAACAGGTGATTTGGATTAGTTGGTACAACATCAGACTTCTGACGAAGAGTACGCGGGCTCGATCCTAGACCGCCCCCTAAATTATTTTTAATCAAGGAAATGACAAAAATTTCACTTTTCAAATAGATCGCTCCAAATTTAGATATTACATAGGTAAATCTAATTAAAAATTATATATTTGACAACTTGCCAGTGGTCAATCTTAATAAAAATTCATTTGACAGTTTTTTTATCCGTACACGTACGGATAAGTTTTTTTTCAGTACGCGTATGAATAAAGGCCACTTTCCATAGAACTAGACAGTGCGATATATGTCACTTTCCTATGTGATCGTAGGAAAACAAGTTTTTTTTGTGATATGATTATTTTTGCCAACAAAATGATTACGACCCTGTCAAGGCTAATACTTTTATGTCTTTATTGTATATCAACATCCCTTCTTAGGTCAGGTCAGCTCCTTAGATCGTGAAAAGCTGTATATTTATCCGCATTTACTTAAAGCACTTTCTATGATTTTTCGTCTTTTTATTATTGGGCTCTTTCAATATTATTCCATTGAATTTGATGCCCCTCTTCACAAGCATGTTTGCGAATTCCTGATTTGAAGAACTCTTTGAAATACTTCTTGTGTTCATTTATTCGAATTTTCAATGGACAAGATGTTTCACCCAAATAAAATTTGTCGCATTGAGAGGATATATATACAGTTTTTTGAAGATTGTTTTTCATTTTTTGGTTTAGTTACGTATAAATCTCAACGTATTGTTAGATTTAAATTTCGAATATTGAATCGATTACCAATTTTCTTAATTCTTTTTGATAAGCCCTGAACATACGGTATTGTACAGTTTTTAAAAATTTTGTTTTGTTTAAAGTAGTCGAAAGTGGTATGAAAATGAAGTTCGACATTTTTAAACATAACTATCCATTTTTTCATTAAACCTGAGCGGATTTAAGAAACTTAAAAATGCATTTGAAGTTATTTTTCAACGTTTTTCCAAATCTGTTATTATTTTTATGAACGCTATTTGGTAAAAAGCTCGCGTTTGACAGTTTTGTACAGGAATTCCTATGTCGCATCTTAAGTTCATTTTCCACGTTGAGTCAAATCGCAGCGACTTGTTTCTGGGACAAATCGCTGCGAGAAAAAGTACAATCAGCATATCGATAGTTTGTTGCTGCGACTCATCCAGGCATAGGGGAAACGTAACGTGTTGTCAACTTGATTGACAGTGACAGCAATGCCACAGCGGAGCATCCAATAGAAATTTTGGGTTATTGCGACAAAATCCACCAGAAAAGATACCAAGTCGCAGCGACTTCTCGCTCGAAAATAAAGCAAGTTCCAACGAAAAAAAACGCCAAGCTGCATGTAACTTTTTCGAGTTGCAGCGTCAACTCGCATCATGGAAAATGGACTTTGTCAACGACCACCTAATAATAAGTCGATATTTTCCCTCCTAACAAAAGGTATATGATCTACTAGAGTGAATTATGGTTCATAATACACTGGAGTGTATTATGGTTCATAATTCACGCCATATCGAAATTTTCGGTATTGATACTTTTCATAACGATATTTTCTAATATTAAGTATTTCAAAACAATAACGGTAGGTTGTATTGATACTTTACACAGTATCGCCCATCTCTATATATGTCAAATTATTCAATTTTGACGTTAGTAATACCAAATTGTTACGAAATTGCTATATTACTGCAACGATGAATTAATTGAATTCGGATAGTGGAAATGAACGTTCTTCTACACCAACTGAAATAAAAGAAGCGGCGAAATTGAAGACTAAAGGACTGCTGCCAGAAAAATCGAAAGAACTATATGTCTACATATTATAACTTTATGAACTGTAGGATTAGTAAAGCAGGTATAAAAACTTTCCGTTCTACAGTCGCATTATTTAGTTGACTTTTATTTAATAAAGAAATCAAGGGTCGTTGGACGAAGTATAGTATTCTACTCGCAATTTATGGCCAATATTCACCTAGCGTGAATAATGGCTATCATAAATTGCTCGTTCAATAATATACTATTATGAATAACACAGTTTATATTATGCTAAATGATATACCTACCATATGTCAAAATTGTCAAATAGCGTTAATCGGAGTGTTTTATGAGAGCTTCCGAAAACTCTATATATTATTAACATTTATTTATGTATTACCTTAAGAGTAAGAGCATTGCTTAAAATCACGAGTCCAAAAGCTTCAAATTTTATTGGTCTTCTCGCTCTATTCATTACTATTAACAAAGATTTTGTCAATTCCATACGTTGTCCCATCCATTGACAATTATAAATGCTATTAGATAAATTTTCACTCTAAAAACAATAATATTTTACAGAATACTGAGACTAAAGGTTCGTCTTGGATATTATTATGTTTTAATGTAGGTACATTACGATGAAAAGTTACTGTTACTTTGTTTTAACGTCCTGTAAGAGTAAAGCAACAACAATAATGACAATCTGCAATCGAGGAGTTCCATATTTATTGTTGAGTTCAAGGTTACTGTTGAATTGTGACTTACTTCTAATATAACATTATTTGCTTGATAATATATAACAGTCGATTGCGAAAACGCTATGAAAAATTGGAGAACTTTGAATATTTCAGCGAGTCCAATCTGCACTATCTAAAAATACAATAAAAATATTAAATTGAATATTTTTGACTAATAGCAATGCGTATTTCTATTCGAACAACATGTTGTATTATACTATTTATTTTTTGACGTTTCTCGAAAGCAATAGGAATTTCCAATTCAAGTATTCATATACGTTCTAGCCAATCAAAACATTATTATAGTGAGAATAATAGTATATTACGTAACGTGTGTGGTAAGGAGCATTTTACGCACGATTGGAAAAGTTAGGCACGATGCCGCGTAGCGGCGAGTGCGTAATTCCGTGAGTGCGTAAAATGCTTTACAACACGAGTTACGTACTATACTTTACCTACGACCTACTTGTACTTGTATTTTTCATAATAAGCATAAGAAATAACAGTTACATAATTAGAGGTGCTTGGTAAACTCCATCTCTATTACTCTATTACCAATGAAAGAAGCACAGTAAAGAACTAACGTTTAATCATTATTATTATATTGTTGATAATCGAAAGTCCATTTTTCAATTATAATCAACACATATACATAGCACTTTGTGCTTTTCACAGTTAAACGTGGCCATATCTAATGTTTTCAAATAGTAAATTTTGAATAAAATGGAGACGTCTATTGACAGTTGCTAAGATGTTGCTAGGGAAGCCGTGCGATTTACTTTACAGCTGTGCGTTTTTTTTACAGTGCGTAATAGCTGTCATTACATTGATACCAACTGTGTGTTATTGACTGATTACAGGGGGGGTCGTAGGTAAAATACCTTATTACATTATTTATTGAATGACAACGTATTTTATTGATCTCACGCGTCTGTCATAAATTTTCAAGAAATTTGTAAAATTTGTTGAAAGAAAAATATAAATTATCAATCGAGTACCACACGAGAGTTCGATTAATTATACAGGGTAGAGAGAAAGTCTGGCACCAAGTCATTTCCTTTGAAAAGATTTAACATATAATTAGGCAATCCAGATCACGTGACCTAATATGGCCGTGCAGGGCAAACAATTTAGACAGATAGGTTAGTTTTGTATTGTCTATTCAGTCATAAACAGTGCTCAAGACTTTTTGGTCGAATTTATTGGTATATTTTGCTTTTATTTAGTATATTTTTTATTTAGGATATATCACTTTTCTTAGTTTTTATAAATATTGTTATTAGACAAAACTGAACAAAATGCCTGCTACATACAGCCTGATATTTGATTTTTGATTCTGTTAAATCATCTCTATTGATTGCTGCTAACCACATTTCTCTACACTTCTTACTTAATTCATTCTTGTGCACCAAAAATGTGTTCTTTAAAACAGCTGGGACCTTAAAAAAGCTTGCTTGGTCTCGGTTTGAACGGCTGCCACAGCCGACTACAATACAAGTTGTTGGCATTTTGAAGTAGGTGTTTCACTCCTGAAATCCGTAAGCATAAAAGTTAAATACTGCAGGTGATATCTTCCAATTCAAGCAAGTGAAATTTTAATGCCAGCAATTTCATAATAGTTTCACTTTGATTATAATATTGTATATGTTTCAGTCAGTGTGCACTTATCCGTAAATGTTAAATAATAATTCTTGATAGTCTAAAAACCACTAACAAAATAATGTTCTTATATAGGTACACAACCAAAAGTTGGTCCTAAATTGAATCGTAGAGAGATGTGGTTAGCAGCAATCAATAGAGATGATTTAACAGAAATCAAATATCAGGCTGTATGTAGCAGGCATTTTGTTCAGTTTTGTTCAATAACAATATTTATAAAAACTAAGAAAAGTGATATATTTTAAATAAAAAATACTAATCAAATGAACAATATACTGAACACTAATAAAATATACTAAATTGAAGCAAAATATACCTACTAATAAATTCGACTAAAAAGTCTTGAGCACTGTTTATGACTGAATAGACAATACAAAACTAACCTATATGTCTAAATTGTTTGCCCTGCACGGCAATATTAGGTCACGTGATCTGGATTGCCTAATATGTTTTGACGTTTTGATTAGGTTAGGTTACGCTAGCCGTCAACGTTATTGTGTATGGTTGCCAAGGATATGGTTTGTGGAAAAAAGTATATATTTATGGTATGATTCTTATACATTATAATATTTTTAATTGTATAATTCTTTTGATGTTAATAAAATTGATTTAAAACAAGTAATTATCGAATATTTGTATCTGTATAATTATCACACTTAAAAAAATCCTCATGAAATATTTGACCTATGATCGTAAATTGAAGAAAATATTATGCAAATTGACAACCCTGTTGAGAAATTTCGCGAAGCAGCCCGAACGGAGTCGACATAAGACGATGGGCATTTAAATAGGTATGTCCACCCATCTCTTTCTCTCTCTTAACTGTTCTCTGTCAAGCTTTCGTATCTGTTCTCTTTATAATCTGTGATATTACTACAATTGGACTGATTTGACAATTACATCGAATTTTTTTCGTGAAACTTACTTCAGATAAGGCGAATAAAATTTGAGTTAAATGAAAAGATTTTATAGTAAATTCCAGAACAAACACCCATCCGAACGTCCTATTAAGAACTTCGACATCGCTAAAAATTTAAGTAAAATTAACAAATTAGTCTTTATATGTAGTAGGGTCTAGTCAAGGCTGCTAAATGATAAAACGTTAAACGGACCTATAGGATTGTGAAAATTAGGTGCTAATAATGTAAAGAAAATTGTCATAAACAAATATACTAGTACGCAAAAGTAAATCTATGGGTGGTGTTACGAATACATCGTTTCACAGGTTGGCAGCAATTAATAGTTTTTCAGTTTCATATATACACAGTGGACCTAATTAAGTTGGAGCATAATTTGAACCATAATAACATTTTTGTTTGTCAATGGATTTTATTGCTTTCAGGATATAATATGAGACAATATGTTCTTCTTACAACTTAAATATTAATATGATCAGTTTTAACCAGGACCGAACTAACTATGATATCATTAAATCAGTGTATTGAAGGTCGCTGCAACATCGAATGGCGCTACTTTTACACTAACTGATATTTTTCGGATAATAAGTCTTAGCAATATCATTAATTTAAAGCCAAAACCATGAAAACTAGATTTTTCATAGGATGATACTTTGATCAAGGTTGGATAAATAATCCAAATGGTTCGAAAAAAATAGTATATTATACACCAAGATGGTGAATACTATTTTTTTTGACCGAGACCAAAGAATAATATGCGAGGTTTATAAATGTCTTCAACACCATGGTGTATATAAAACTTTTTCCACTACTAGCCAAATTTAAGACGGAATTTAAAAATAATTCACAAACGCACCACAAAAAGCGTTTACTCCGTCGTCTGACTGACAAGTACACTGTCACTTTTCGATATATTAGGAACGTACTCGTTATGTCATCAGTCATTTTTTGTTTAGCGCGAATTTTGAAGTAATGACATTTTCATTCAAACAATTTTATCTTTATGTTAAAGGCATCTCCTGGGTATACAAAATTATGTTGCACAAGTTTCTGTTGAACTAGTATCCCTGAATTCTTAAAATATTTGAATTTGTCCATTATTGACCTAGGTTAATAATAGAAAATTATTAACCACTAATAGAGAAATTCAACTTCTCAGTTGGCTAGAGCAATAATTGTCAAGTTCACAACTGGTAGTGGAAAAAAATAAGTACTTTTTTCTAGTAATTGACATTTTCAGTAGTAATACCCCTAGGGTCTTGATAATACCGAGATAATTTTGTCATAGAGAATGCTGAAAGCGTGTTGCTTGATAATAGCGCAAGGCCGCAGGCCGAGGGCTATTATCTTTGAGCAACACGCTTGAAAGATTCTCTACGACAAAATTTTGAGTATTTATCAAGACCCGAGGAGTATTCGATAAGATAATTTTTTACTTTGTAGATATCAAAAAATTCATTGTTAATCTGACGTTTGATAATTTTCAATACAAACTTTAATAAAATATTATTCATTTTTATTTAAAACTACAGTTGTGAAAAGTACAATTGGTAAATTAATTGAATTGTTTGATAAAATACCAAATTTTCGCGACATTTTTAATCCAGTTGTCAGTTTGACGTTTAATTAATTATTAATAAAAAATAAACACTGAAAACACCACATGTATTATCGCTGTAATACAGCGGTAATTGGATGAAATTTGACACATTACTTGAAATTAAGTAATTTGATTGGTTACTATATTTCGTGAAAAATTATCAAGAAAATAATCAAAGGGTTCGGCAGATTGTCGAGAATACTAATACATCATGTATATGTGACAAGTGACAAGTGCAAGAAAAATTTCAAACATTTTCAACAATCAAGCGAAATACAATGAGAAGAATTTAAAAAGTAATTGGATTCTTGAGCTATATACTTATATAAAAATGTAATTTGTCAAAAACTAGCTGTAGAATAGTTATTTATGATACAAGTGCGTGAAGTTATACTTTTTCGCAACGACTGCGCAAAAGAACTTCACACACCAGTGGCGGCTCGTGAACTTTTTGAGAGAGGAGGCTGGACATGAAACGTTTTTGTAAAAATATACTTTATTCAGCCAATTAATTTAACCTTCGCGCAGCGGCCGTACCAGCTACCAATTCTCTAAAATTACCTTTGTTAACTGAATTTTCAGCTTCATCGTGCCCTTTAAAAGCCAAATCTTGGGATCATAAATACAACAAGAAATCAAAGATTTTTCTTAAACTTCGCGGTTGTCTTTAACTACCTATATGGTTATGATTTTCTATTTCGCGTGTGCGAGCGGAGTCAATCACATTAATAATATTTTGTTTACCGGTTAATTTAAACTCAATACTTGATATAATATGTTCCTGGGATTTTTCATGTCTGTCTAGACCGCGAGATAAATTTTTTAAATCATTATAACTCAAGCGCCCCCAACATGAAGAATTATCAGTTGTAAAGAGTAAACAATTCCAACAATATAATTTATTGTGTACCTCAGATCCCGTTAACCATGAATATTTTTTATAATTGTCAGTGTTAAATGATCGATGTTGATACTTACCTGTTAACACTAATAGTTATTCTGGGAATAAAGTTATACCAGAATTTATACCTAGAATAAAACTAGTTGGTTTTACGATGCTTTTTTACACAGGTATAGCAATTCTTACTTTAAGAATTGGTATAACTTTATTCCCAGAATAACTATACCTAGTATAAATCTCCCTTGTAAAATCGGCCCTAAATGGATTTTCTAGAAACTCAGCAACTAAATCACTAGCACATGAACTCATTTTAAATTTAAATAATTTTCCAAATAGACCAATTATTCTTACTTACTTCGCGAGGTGTCACTTAATTATTCCCGCTAATCGTATACGAGAGCCTGTTTTCCCGACATATTCCAACGTTGCCAAATTTAGTGGTAATATAACAATATTGAAATAAATATGTGAATATCAGAAATACAAAACTAAAAAAAAACAAAAAAACCCAGGCCCAAACCCGGTTGATCAAAGTGTAACTATGCATAGAAATATCAAAAAATAAGAAATAAAAAACTAAAAAAAAAACTAAAAAACCCAGCACCTAACCGGGTTTCGAACCTACGACCTCTGAATTGTAAACTCAATACCCTACCAACTGCTAATCAGCGCACATTCAGTCACATCGAATAGAAGGTTAAAAGCTGCATTGACGCATGCGCACCTCAACTACTGAATTTGACGTGGTGGGTGGAGTATGTCGGGAAAATAAGCTCTCGTCGCTCGTATTCGTGGTTCGTACTTCGTATATCATCGCAATTACGAAAGGCTAGACCACAGAGAGTGTTGTCATTTTCGCGTTTTTGACGGTATTAGCAATTGGGCTGGTAGAAAAAATGGCAACTGTGTTGAGTAACACTTGTTTTTAGAGAGATGCTTGTGGAATCTAGCCTCAGAGCACTGTTGTTAGATTCTAAGATAAGTAGTTAAAACGGGGAATTGGTTGTGAAATTAAAAAAATTTGGATAAACGGGGAATAAAATGAAGAATAATCAACAAAATATTTCGGGTGTTATTTTCTAGATAAATTGTAGAGGAGGCTGAGCCATAGATAACATAACACTGGCTGAGCCTCCTTCGAGGAGCCGCCACTGTCACACACAAGTGTCATACAAAACTTCATATACGACCACATGAATAAAAAATAAAAAATGTGCTCTGAAGGGGATAAAAAACATAAAAATGAATTTTCTATAAACAAATATATACACAACGAATTCTAATTATTTAAATTCATATTTACAGTAAAATGAGGACAATTATTCGAATTACTAATTATAACATTGGGTAATTTTTCTTTTTTTAAAGTGACAAATATTTTTTCTACGACCGTGCGTTTTAACTCACTTTCCCGCACGCATTTTAGTTTTGAAAGTGTCACTTTCCCGCACTAGTGCAAATTATGCAAATTTTGACCTTATTAGATAGTTTTTTACTTCAGAAGTTATAACTATTATTACAACAGGTGAATAAATAGTCCAACAAATAAAATCTACATCTCTTCTAGCTTTAATTTTTTGAAAATATGAAATAATGAAGATATTTTGATATAACCCTGTACATTCTTTGAAGTAGTGTCATAAGACAACTATGAAACCACCCGGGTTTAATATAAGGGCCGTCACCTTCATCGTCATCTTTATGTGACCTGCAGCCGATGCCATCCTCATCATCATCTACTTACCAGTTAACACCAAACAACTCCACTGGACCGGCAATTTTAAGTAATTTACAGAATACAACAAATTGTGTTTCTAATATTAATATTTATAATAATAATAATATTTTTAGGTTAGGTTAGGTTTAAGTTTTGTATATGTATATTGAAATAAAATAACTTTGAAAAATGGGTTGGTATACTTTTTTATACTAGAAATATATTAGAAAATGAGGACATAGTAAACACAATTAAATCAA
>CAJUYI010000067.1:183832-195708 GCA_910591695.1 Galerucella pusilla
AATAATAGCCATCATTATAATGCTTGTTGAATAATATACTATTAATAGCTTTGCTCCACATTCTGACCAGGGTCTGTATCTGTATCTGTAGAGTAGGGAGGGGGAGGGTAGGCTCACAGCACTTAGGCCACATGTGACCCATTGTACATCCTCCCGAAGAGTTGGCCTCCTAGGTCATCGTCCATCCTGTCCTTCCCAGGAAGGTGGACAGGTCACTAGGAGACATCTCCTTTATATCGGCAGGTGTAGGCCAAGACTCACCGAACACACACTCTCTTATTGACGATAACTCCGGACACTCGCATAAGACATGCCTGACAGTTTCATATTCCTGTTCACACATCCCTGCATAGAGGTGTGTCCACTAGCCCCATAGTATGGGGGTGTTTCCATAGTTGACAGTGACTAGTCAGAAATCATACTGTTAAACGTAGGTTTTTCCTGGTCATCGCCAGCTTCCCATGGTCGCCCAGGGTGATCCTAGCAAGACTGCATCCTTTGATTCCTTCCATCTCTTGAGTGATTGAGCATGGGTGTAAAGTTTGGCTAATTCCGCAATTGTCGAAGTCGTTAGGCCGTAGGTGTCACTGGGTCCTAAAATTTTTAGTCCAGCCGCTTCCCTGGCTAAAGAATCGGCAATGCGATTACCTCTACTCCTGTCGTGCCCTTTAACCCACCTCAGGATAATATTGTTATCTGCCGAGGCGTTAGCTAAATCTTGGTGGCGCTCTAGTACTAGCCTCGATATAACACGTTGTCTGTTCAAGGCTAATAGGGCTTGTCTACTATCAGTGCAAATTGTTATGTTTTTGCCAGTAATACCTTTTCTGGTTAGTTCTTTTGCGGCAATTGAGATATAGTTAAAATAATACCCTTTTTGGTGTGCGTCATCGATTGTGACGTATATCCGGGTTTTCGGCATGTCGTTTATTTTATTTGCTATTTTGACATATAGCTAACCTTAAATTTGATGAATAAGATCATCAGGATTGTATTTAGCCAAATTCGGAAGGGCTATGCAATTAATAATTACCAGCTTCTTTTTCCAACTGAAAATACTTGAGAACTTTTAAAATACTGATGTTTTTCCATGTATTCATGCATATTTTTTGTATTATTTAAATAAATAAATCAATAAGATTAATATTCACTTTTCATAAATAATAATTGACCGAAAAACAACAAAGTACAGACCTGTCAAGAACTGTCAGTGTGACAGTAGAAAAAGACGTAAGACTTATTGCCGCTACGAAAGTAACGCCTTCATAGTATTTTAAACTCTTGATTGATAGGTTGAGCTTGAGCGTAATCTAAACATCAACCAATCAAATTTCTGTAAGTCGAAGATTAGCGTTAACGTTTGTAATACGTTTAAACGGTTCATTATTGTGATATTTTGATTAGAATTAATCACAGACCTGCCTTTTTTCCATTTCTTTCTACGTAATGTGTTAGAAAGACATTAACAATCGATGTCGCACACCAAGAAGGGTATTATTTCAACTATACCAGCCAGTTCTGTTTGAACCACGCTGGTATTTTTTCCCATTCCCCACTTTATAAGGATTAAAAGTTAGTGTATAATATTCTATACACTCTCCTTCCCATATCTCATACCTACAATATAAGATGTAGTACGGCCGCTTTTAGTTTACCATTTTTGGATTAGAAGCTTATAGCGATAAGGTGTTCTATTTGTCGGAAATAATTTATGTGATAGAAGTGCGGAGAAATTAAAAAAATGTTATGTATGTACAAAGCAGTATTAGAGAAGTTTATTAAAAGGATTTTAATTATATCCGTGAAACTTTTTTTTAATGTTGAATGAGCTTTCTTAACAATTTCTAAACAGTTTATTTAAATTTTCCTTTCACAAGAAAAAGAGATTGTGTGATAGATCAACTATAGATAAGCCCATCGACTATTAGGTACTACACACATGACTAGATAAACTGAATCCACAGCTCCATGTGAAGTTTACAATTTTCACATACCATTGTATTTCCAGTTCACCACCTTACGTCTTTCATTTGGAAATTGATTTTTCCATTCGTTTAATGGACTTATTTTCTCTTTTCACTTTTAGAAAACCTTTAAAAATGTGTTTATTATTTTCTTAAGATTTGTCGAGCTTAAAAGCAAAATATGAAATTTTGATATATTATGATAAAGTATGTCCTATAAAAGTTTTTGCACTAAATATTTATAGAATTTTTTTTTCTATGGAGAAATTTATTTTTTCTACACCCACATGTATGTTTGCACAGTTTACAGAATGGAAGTGTAGGCCATATCTGTTAACTGAACGTATATGATTTCATATACATCCTAGAACGTATATAAATGAAATCCACCAATCAGCATTCGCGTTTAGTACTCGTCACTCATCTTTTTTCCAATTTAATGAAACGTCAAAATAATTTGTCAAAAAAAGTCTTTCCCAGAAGCAGTGGATTGAGAATATTCATTTACAAAAATAAACTTAAATAAAACAATCCATATAAATTGATAACAAATAATAAAAACATAATAAAATGGGTATTTAAGGGAATATCGATGGACATCAGCTCTTATAAAACTATTCAATACTTCTGACGGTAAATTAGTTCAAACCCCGATAGTTGAGTGGTAAACATACAAGACTCTCACGCAGTAGACCCGGGTTCGATTCCCCGTGAAGACGTTTTTTTAATTGTTAATTTTATTTTTAAATAATTATTTTGTTTGATATTGATAACGACAACAGGTAGACGCTTGAGATATTTAGCAGAATATTCATTATTATAGACTGGCAATATCTACTTATAACAAAAAATTAGTGAAGACATGAAATTGAATTGGTACGATTATGAATAAAATTGTTGAAAATTTTTAATTTCAAGTTATATTCATTTTACAGTTTATTAAATTGTTTATTTTCTAGATTTTTTCTTAAATGGGTCGTAGAAAAAATATACTGTTCGACTCGTGTGGATTGTCCTTATCGCACTCGAATTATTGAGCACTCCGCCTATGGCGTCGTGCTCAAACTTCGTCCTCGTGCGATATGGCCATCATATCCACACTAGTTGCACAAACTACTATAAACACTAACTATACTACTACTATACTAGAATTAAGTGGAGTGGCATTCTCTATTCTACCAGACTCAAATTTCTTCGTATGTCTCTCATGAGGCACAGGACAGAAATCAGATTAATTTCTCTGTTTTACGTAAATTCGCTGTTTTATTTGATTTCGTACCCAAGGGGTGTAAAACGGACCCTATTACTAAGACTCCGTTGTCCGTTCGTCTCTCACCAAGCTGTATCTCATGAACCGTGATAGTTAGACAGTTGAAATTTTCCATATAAACAAAAACAGAATGAACTATATATTTTAGGGGCTCCCATATAACAAACGTGATTTTTTTACTCGATATTGAAAACGGTAACAGTTAGGCGCTTGAAATAATCCCAGAATATTGAGTTATATCAATTACTTCGAAAATAAATAGCCGAATTGAAATAAAATTGATATTTAAGGGGGGCTCCCATACAACAAACATGATTTTTTTTGCTCAGTATTGAAACCAGCAGCAGTTAGACGCATGAAAATTTCCCAGAATATTGAGTTATATTATTCAGTATAAAAATAAAAAGCTACATTAAATAGTTATTTACGTAACTAGTTATGAAAAGAGCGATATTGTTCAACAAGCGTAATATTTGCCAAAACGAGCGCTAGCGAGTTCTGCAAATTACGTGAGTTGAAACATGTGGCTCTCTTCATAACGTGTTTACGTACAATGTTTTATCTAATTCCGCGCTTTTAAAATATTAAATAAAATCTTCAATTACAATGGTAATATTGAAGTGGATTCAAATGGTGTGTCAAGTATTGTTACTATGAAGTATGCCCCAGAAAATTGACTTACTTTAAATAACTGTGTCCTTAATAATTTTTTTTCAATGTTTATAAATCTTAAAATACTATTGAATTAAGATAATGGGGTAATTGTCAGTTTAAATAATGAAATAATTGTCAGTTTTGACAATACCTAATTAATATAGTAGTTTACCTAACTAGTGCGGAAAGTGATACTTTTCTGCACGCTATTGCAGATGGCCCAACGACGCTTCAGCGAGTTCGGCCAGCAATTTTTTATTGAAAATTATAGCACAATTATAATAAATGTATTAATTTTTCAGTCATTTGATAAACTACATTCATACAAATATATATTTTAAATCTTCAAATGTCAGTATACTCCCCAAAAACTTGACAAATTTACTTTTCCGCACTAGTGCCAATATTTTAGACCATTAATCTCAAATTCTCAGATCTGTTTTGACGAGCCAGTCTCCTTACTGACACTTCAACCTGGTATTTTGCTATCGCCAATCTCTCTGACCTCAGTGCAGTAAATGCACGTGGTCTTCCTCCTTCTGGGAGCTTCAGACATGGAATTCCCTACTGGTACTCTGCATTTGTACTATAATTGCTTCTGCGAGAAACTGGTCCTAATCAGTACTCAGCATTATTGGACCCATCCTCAAGGGAATGCCTACCACACTCTCCGTCATATCCTCCCTTATATCACTCCTACTTCACATACTATACCGAGTCCTTCTCTTTCCCTGATCATGCCTACGCCACTTATCTCCATCCATTACTCCTCGCCACTCAACATTATCTCCATCATGTTTTCCCAATATGCCCCTTCTCCTAGTTCATTTTCCAACCTCCTCAAAACTTCCTAGTTCTTCCAGGATCTAAAGACATGTTCCACTTCATCCTCCAGTTCACACCTCTCGCACTTTCCAGTCTCTCTTTTCCCAATCTTATAATTTTCGGTCCACCCAATTTCTCCTGCTTCCAATAGCTCCTTTCAGTGCGCCCTCATATTCATCTCACCTTCTCTCCATTTTCTCATCCATACATACCTGTACTTCCTCTCTGGTCGCACCCCTCCAGCGTTTCTGTCTGGCTCTAACTATCACGTCTAATAGATAGGACCTTGACAGCACTGCTGCTGCCAGACCACCTACTGTCCCGTGGGTACCCCTGCACCACCCTCAGGAGTATCCCTTTCTGCGACAGCATGAATGGCCTAACCCTCGCATTCATCCTCCTCTTCCACTCTCCTGCCCCGTTCACATTACCCATTAATCTCCCCAGCAATGCTGCCCTTACTTTCGCTTTCTGTGCATATAATTCTTTTAGTAATCCTTTTCGAAAATCTTGGGGAACGTCAGGCAAATTGAGTGCATGACGAATGTTGCCAAAGATGCTCAGTATGATTGAGATCAGGTAACGAGCCTCAGAGACACTCTGTAGGTACCGAGCTACGGATTTTTTAAATACGTTCAAGATATTCAGTGATGTAGTTGGTGAAAAAGTATTTTTAATTGCTAACATGCTCAGCTTATGTGATATTCTGAGCCCTTAATAATTCCTCCAAAGTGACGATTCAAATTTGCAAAATGTACATACCTCTGGACAGGAATGACAATTTCATACGAAGTGCTCGTTAATTGAATCGGTTCAACGTACATTGTCCTAGCCAATCTGTTTTGAGGCAATAACCACAATACGGTGTAAGTAGGGTTAAGTGGAAAAATATAGATATTTCCAAAAACGGAATAAAAACTTATCCATCTTCGACCTAATGAAATAATAATGTTTTTTTCTAATCTCCGTCCAAGATTCCTTCCTGCTTATGTCTATCCCCATTTTCTTTTGCTGTAAATAAGTATCTTGTGTAACATTAGAGGTTCCACATAAATAGTTTTATGAGGTTTATTAGCTGTATTTTCAGTGATTGATAATCCACTTGAAATACCATTTGGAGGTGAAATTTCTTGATATAATTTAATCTCGTGTATGATGCTCTATATAATTTCTGAGAATTTATCTACCACAAATTCCTTTCTGATATTGAATTCAACTTACTAAAATGCGGAGGCTTCTTTACCTTTATTAATTTATTAATAAATCCTCACATACAAGGAGTATTCTAAAAGTATGCATTATATGAACTGCTCCACAAAGTTAGGAAAAAACAAAAATTAGTATCTCTTATTGGAAAAAGCAAAAACGGACAAGATATTATGAAAAAGGATGGAAAAGTGATATAACATTTAATAGGTAGCTATTAATTTGAAGGTCACACAGAAATTAAAAAATTACAAATAACCAACATGACAGTTCTCACCATTGGCCAAATGACAGAGATCATTAGAAGTGTGGCGAATAATAAATAGATAAATTTTTTCAACTTAAAAAACAAAATACACAAATTATCCAATTTTATTAATAATATTACAAATACAGATTGCGAAAAGTCTATTAGAGCCATGCGATTTACACAAGTGCGACAAGGAAAATATGAGCAAAACTACTTGAAAGAGAGAGAAGAATAATTGTGCGCAGTCAGCTGTTGCCAAATGTATTTATCTGTAAAAGTTATTCCCAATTTTTGTCGGCAACAATGTTAAATACCAATAATTGCTAAATGGAAAGCAGTGTATAGATTTTATTTACTTGCAGATTGTAATTTGTCCAATTTTTTCCTTGAACTATATTATTTTATTCTTATTTGTGTTGATATCACTTATTTTTCAAAAGTCAATAATATTACCAATCTCGAATTTCTCCCAATAAATACGGCGTTATCACGTTATGAAAGCATGTATGCAAAATAAGATAATTATTCCTTAGGGCGAGTTGTACCAAACACCTAAACTCGGTTTAATGATAACTGGTGTTTAGACTGTGGCTGATTGATGTATTTATTATCATATTATACTGATGTAATTGGAGAGGTTCCGCTGTTTCGGCGCGTGTTCGATGCAAGGAAAAATTATTAGTTCGAGGTTAGGAGATTGGCGAGAAATTGAAATATGCCTTGTTGCCCTGTCGTTGGACAGGGCAGTTATAGTAACACAGTATTAGGAGACGAAGCGTCTCGATTACCATCCTACGGGCGGAAGGGATTGCATTCATCAAGATAACGCAAGTTATCTCGAGAATTTTTTGGACTTCCGAAGGGAAGTCAAATGGCATTGGAGGTTATGGCAATGTTATAGGGGCTGTTTCCTCGGGTTTTGAGGCTGGGGTTTGTCTTTTTGGACATTTAGGGTGGTATGTGGGGTGATCACCGCAACAGTTGGTGCAGGAAGGCTTGTTGAGTTTGTCACATTTATCGGATTTGTGGTCGTGACTACCACAGTGAGGGCAGGTGTAAAGCTTGGCTTTACATTCTGATGTAGAATGGCCCAGTTGTGTACATCGAGTACAATATTTTGGGACGGGTGGAAGTGGATTTGCGTTGGAAATTTCGCAACGATGGTTTAGGCCGTAAAGGAAGATGCCTTTTGACAGAGCTTATTGTAGCTGGCATTCAGAGTTTGTGATGACTCTGATTAGGGTAGTTGGATGGTGGTAGCTTTGGAAATGATTCTCCAGCATTTAAGGAAGTTAATTTGAAGATCTTTGAGAAGATCAAAGATTTCTTCATTGGAGATTGTTTTGTCAACTCTGGTAATGACGAAAGAGTGGTTTGGAGGGTTTTTTTTGGCCGGAGGATCTTTTTTGGGAGCAGAAGTTTGGGAGAAAAGAAGTAGACAGACGACTTCGTTGTCTTCGATGGCGCTGCGGACTTTTTTCTCCAAAGTTTTGGAGCAATTGTTTCTCGGAATTTTGAGGAGGGCTGTGCGGTTTGGGTTCGCTTTGAGGTAAGAGATTTGGCCTCTCAGAATTTCGTTTTTGTTCAGAAGGTTGAAAAGTTCCTTCTGAGAGCAGAATTTTGGAGGGAGGTTTCGTAGGTTGAGGGTTTGGAGTGATGTGGAAGATGTTTTTTGAGAATGGGGAGATTTTGATGAAGAAATCTGAACTGAGACTTCTTCAATTTGGCGAAGTAATTTTCCGCTGATGGAGGAGGCGGTGGACTTGGCTACTTGGGCGTAGGAGCTTTGGGAAAGTTTGTTGAGGACTGCTTCTTTGGTGGATGGAAAAAGTTTCTCGTATTGTTTGGGTGAGAGGTTTTTAGTTGAATGAGTTGATGAAAGTCTCGAAATTGGGGCGTGTCGAGAGATTCGACTATTGATGGTAAGTGGATAGGAGTTTGCGTGGTTTGGATTTGGGCGTCTTCGAGGTTGATGTTGAATTTTCGGAATTTTTTGAAGTTGAAGGGGATTTAGATGGCAATTGAGGAAATTCCGCATCGCTGGCCTTTTTCTTGCGTCGGGTACGACGCATGGTAGGTCGGGAGATTTTAACTGGTCACTGACTTCTGCACTAGTTGTTCACCGGTATAAGTACTTTAATAGAGATGTTTCTGAAAAGAAGCCGTCTCTAAGTGATCGCTTATTGTAGGTTCATTAAGTGAGTGAAATATAGATTCCTTTCACACTACCTCATACCTACTTGCGAAACTTGCTGCTAGGACGCACCACAATCGGTCCACTGCAGTATGGATGTATGTAAAACCATTATTCTGCAACCGAAACACGTGATGCGTCTTTCTCAAATTGTCTAGAAACTTAAATCAACATCAGTTGGTTGTTTTCCTTAAGAGATTGTGTTATTTTTGGGAATTTACTATCCAAAGGTGGAAAATTATAAATAGTGATCTTTTAAAATATATATATTGTGGCAAAAACAAGGTTAATATGCCAAGCATTACCGGAAATTATATTTCGTAGGTGTGGAGGCTTTAATAGTAAACATCATACAGAACCTTACTTTGAAATTTATTCAGAATTCTAACACTGAACTTGTACTACAAAATAGTTTTTTGTTAGTAGTGGCCTGCATTTATCTATGACTATACACTTTTTGATGTGGATTTATGCAAAATTGACCAATTAAGAAACCAATCTACATAGAATAAAATGAGTTTGGTTTCTGAGGCACCTTGGGACTTTTAAATCTACGAGATCATTTCTATCGATTGATTCAAAAAATATTTTTTAAATCGACTCTCAGGCATTTCCAAAGTAGTTAATGTCATTAACATCAATATTGCATGGAAAATATACCAATGATCCTTGAAGGCTTTAAAAAACGCAAATGAAGGATTTTTACGATAAAAAGACGATAACGTCATCTTCAGTTCCTTTCCTGCTTATCAGAATAAATATTAATTTACCAACCGTAAATACAATTTATTCTTAACAGCCAGGTCAATTTACAGCTAACGGGTTGGCAAAGCTTCAAGATGTTGTCAGATCATCTGGTAAAATCCCCCAGTTTGTTTTGACGTTTATTAACATTCGATCACCGTCTGAAATTCTCAAGTTTTTTCGGTGCCTTTAAATTCATTGTTTCTTTAAGATTAAAAAAACACACAGTTATTTTGGCGAATCTGCAGTGTGTAGTTAATAAAATGCAAAATCAGCTGAGCAGTAAATGTCAAGAGATGGTAACGTCTTTGTTAAGCTATTTTGAACGAGAATGCCGAAATAGAGGCCCTCTTCTCACTTACGTTAGAGACGTAAGTAATAGTATTCGCTATTTGTATTCATTATTATTAAAAACAGTCAATCTAACATCAGATTGACTTTTCTAGTTTTCGTTAAGTGAAGAAAAAACTACATCATAATATTTTGTTTTGCAACGTCATCGTCTTTTTATCGTAAATAAACCAAAACGAGTCTATATATCGAAATTTAAAATCGACATTAGAGCATTTTCCAAAGTAGTTTTTCCTGTGCATTGTCGCTCTTTAAAGCTTCCTCATCGTCCCCTATCACATCGCTAAGCATTGCGATTAGACCGGAATGTTAATTATCCTCTGCAGAACTGCAGTGTCCAGAGGAAACTAATCCCTGCTTGGAGAATCAGCATTTAAGCAATAGTTTATTGTTCGATTGAATTGCAATTTCATTCAAAAAGCACAATTGCTATTCTAACGGGTTAACATGAACATTAAGAGTATTAAAATAGACGTAAAATGTAGCAAAGTAGGCCGAAATTAAGCAATATTTAACTGAATACTTATACAGTATGTCAAAAACAGATCTGAAAAATATTTGAGGATAGATTGGTTTCGCAGGATACTGAGTGTGGATTTCTTCAAATAGTCTGGGGAAGTTAGGCCGAAAGTTGTCGTGAAATTGAAAAGCTTTCCACCGGAGATTTTACTTTTTTAAACGATTGAAAAAAAAAATTATTATATTGAAATTTTCTAGGGCCGCCATTTTAAATTTTTCGAAATTTGAAAACACCAATGTTTTCAGGTGCCGAAATGCTATATTTCCATATATTATGAAGTCGTTATTGTTATTATAATTATATTTGTCGCTTATAAAACAATTTTGCAAATTTTTTTTAATTTGTCAAAAATTAAGGGTTGAAAAATTATTATTTTTAAATATTGCATTATGTCATCTTATAGGGTATACAATTACCGACAATTTTAATGCACACAATTTTTTTGTACAATCGAATATAAAAAAGTTATTGACGAAAAACTGTCGCATTTCACGTGCTCCAAGCTATGCTTGCAAGCTGCATCTGTCTCTAGCGGAATATTCTCACAAATCTAGGAAAGTAGTCTATACTTCAGATAATTTTGTTTAAAAAAGTAAAATCTAGGTTTCCATTTCATATTCTTACTTCCCCAGACTAAAATAGTACCTAATGATTTGCATCACTCCAATAACGACATGACTATTAAAAATAGTCATTACTAAAAGAATCATTTTTTCAAGTCCTGGTTTATTATTGATTCTTTCAGACATAATTTCACAGAGCTGAAAACTTTCCGTACCCACTTATGTGATGATACCGCCATTGTAGAAACTTAAACAGAAGCGATCTATTTCAAGCTCTTCCAAAACTTTAGTTTGAATTGGTTCGTCAAGTACTCTTGGAACATTCAATTTTTATTTACCACATTACCCGAATCTTTAAATTTTGCGGATGTACACCTGACTAACATGTTTTTCAGAAAGTCTTTCATCACAGCTGTCTATCGATAGCTTGCGCTCTGGAGGATAATAAAATTATCTCCACAAGTTAAGACATACCTGTCTACTGTCAACTATCGTGATTACTGTACCTGTACCAAACGTACAAATGATGAATATATCACTAATGATAATATCATTCAGATAAATCTCAAATAAACCAATAATTTGACTTCAGAGAGAAAATACAAAAATTGAGAATTGGGTTTGTTCTTTAAAAAAAGGCACAAATAAGCAAGGACCTTTTTTGGATATTTTCAATGCGAAGCATCATATTGTTAGATAACTTGTTCTTAGATGTATTCACAACGCATGTCAAGCAGCGAGTGCTGAACGGAAACGCAGGGAAGTAGATCTCCTCCATCGCGCCCGCCTACGTTGGCGCGCATGCCTGAGCGCTTGAAAGATTGTAAGAGCGCCAAATTTGAATATCTTAAACGAGATCTAACAATATTATGAGACTGAATTTTTTTTTCTCGTTTCAAGTTGATGTATTTGCTTTATTGTTACTTATATCGTAATCTCATTAGCGTCGTATCACAAGTAGGGGGTTGTTATTTAAATTTTCGTAGATAGGATATAGAGGGTTGATGGGTAAGCTCCATATCTTTATCTACCACATCAATTATTTTGAGATTTTTCGACATCTGTGTACGAGATTATAGTATATTGTAACTTTTACAGTTGACTGGCTGGTACCGGGTGTCTCAAAAAGAATGGCTCTCGGCCATTTATCAGTAACCATTCATAGTACAGCCGAGGGAGAACAATTTTATAACAAAAGTTGCCTCGAGAAAAGGCTATAATTATTTTTAAGTTTGTATGTCTACCGCGTAGTTGAATAAAACAGTTTGATAGCCAAATTTTCGGAATTATCCGACTTATAGACAGTAAACTTTTGTGGAACAAACACGAAAAAAA
>CAJUYI010000067.1:206752-219775 GCA_910591695.1 Galerucella pusilla
AAGAATTTTCTTTGTTGTAAGCTTTTTGATTATTTACATGTTTTTTTGTGTTTTGAACGATAAAATTTGTTTACAAAATTACATTTATTATTAATGGCGCCAAAAACTTGTGCAATTCGTGGCTGTCATTCAAGTGATGGATGAATAATTGCAAAACACAACAAAACTTCGATATCTGTGGAGAAAAGTTTACTGTCGCTTCTTTTTCATAACTTATTTGCCACAGATATCAGTACATTTTCTCTGGGAGTAAAATTTAAATCAGAATCTGGTGAAGTGTAGCTTTCAAATATATAAATAATAAAAAAATTATATTCAAGCACCATACTTATTGTAATTTTTCATCATCTTTACTGAAATTCTTTCTATTGTAAATTGATATTACAAATATATAATCTATTATTATTGTATTGTTTTTAGACTCACCCTATCCTACATAAAAACATACTTACACATATAATTTCGATAAAAATATAGAAAATATGAATCATTTGGTTGAACAATAGCTAATTATTTTTAAAAATGGATGGTACTCCTAAAACAGAAGCTAAAACTTATATTTATATATTTTTCACAATATTTGTTGAGCTGTTAAATTAACTTAAACGATTCATAAATTAAGTTTAACAATTAAAACTTTGTCGAAACAAGTCATAAAAATAAACAATTATTATTTGAGATTCTTTGGTTTCACTTTTTTGCGTGTAGTTAACATTCAATTCACATTTTTTTAACAATTTTTTCTCAGTGTAACTTAATCCGTTATCTGTCAACGTCAGTTTGAAAGTCACGAAATTTAGCCCCCAAAAGATCAAAGGATTTACGCCGGCTTTCGCTTTTTGTTTGGCTGGTGTATTCTGTGATATTATGAACGTACTCGTTATGTCATCAGTCATATTTAGTTAAGTGCAAATTTTGAGCTAATATCATTTTTATTCAAATAATTTTATCTTGATAGGTAAT
Source organism: Galerucella pusilla (assembly GCA_910591695.1). NCBI lineage: Eukaryota > Metazoa > Arthropoda > Insecta > Coleoptera > Chrysomelidae > Galerucella > Galerucella pusilla. The sequence continues at coordinate 207,716 of CAJUYI010000067.1, forward strand.
TTCGAGCAGCAAATATGTTAAAGACAATCTCCTGGGTATACAAAATTATGTCGCACAAGTTTTTGTTGAACTACTATCCCTGAATTCTCAAGATATTTGAGTTTGTCCATTATTGGTTAATAATAGAAAAAATTATTAACCAGTTGGTCGGAAGAAGCAATAATTGTCAACTTCACAGCTAGTAGTGGAAAAACAATGTTTTCCATGGAATACCTCTGTAGCTGGTAATCTTTAAAATAAAAGTCGATTAATAGGGGTCGCTTTTTAGACCTCGTCGTCCCCCAAAATCATTTATTTTATGTCGACCTCTGGGAATCCGATATCGACCACTTATACTCAACACGTATTTCTACTTCTCAAAGTTTATTTCAAATTGGAATGAGATGTTTTAATTGTTATCAATAGAAGAGAACAAAATATAAACAATTTTCAACAACTATGTTCGCTCAATACACTGTCAATCGTTCGTTCCGATTTCTATAAAATTTTATTTAGAGAATATATTTTTACAGGAAAAGAAGACTCTGGCAGTGGAACGGAGAATGTGCCACAAAGTAATCCAAATTCTATCGAAATCAATCGGGAGTTGGAAGCGGTGAGTTTTTAAAAAGATTTATTTAGCTTAAAAAACTTTTACATCAATGCCAGTCTTTATTTTTTCCAATAAAACGTTAAAACTATTGAAAAACAACAATTATGTAACTGGACAAAAATACATTGATACGAAATTTCAACTGCATGTGTGAAATTAAATATACAGTTCCTTCTTCCTCTTACTTTTGGAACTATTATCCATAAACTGGATAAATTTGAATATTAAGGGTTGTAAAGTTCTCTACTAGTGATGTTAGACGACGTATTCGTTAAAGATGGCGCCAGGATGTTGTTTTTAAAAATTACGTTTGTTGTATGAGAGCACCCTTAAATATTTTATTCTGTTTTTTAGTATTTGTTGTTATAGCGTCAACAGAAATACATCATCTGTGAAAATGTCACCAGTCTAACTATAACGGTTCATGAGATACCGACTGGTGACAGACCCTAAAATACAGGTACCATGATACCTGCCAAATCTTCTCCTTCTGAGGAAATTGTATCCTACTGCCTACTACTGTCACATGATTCATTCATACGTTTGGGTTGTGCTCAACAGCCCAGGAACTGAATCTTTGTACCATTACCCATGTTATCTACCCACTTCCATTCTAGAAGCTTTGTGTATAGTATATAGGCCTGCTACTCTTGAAATAATTGTAGTTATTTCCCTCAAAATTACCATATCTTCTTGGTGCATTCTTAACAAGGTTATCTCATCACCTTTTCTATTAGATACTCTTTTTGCTTTAATTTTATTCCCAAGTTCACTTTTTGTTGATAATTTTCGTTTTTTATTTTCTTTTTCAAGAGAAATTGGTTCTGATTCCATAAAAATTGTTCCTGATGATGTGGAGGGAGAGATAGAGATGTCTCTCTTATTTTCGATTTCCACTGATATTCTAGGTGATGATAAAGGCGTGGCAGGAATAAGAAAACTTAATATATATTGGGGGTTCTCTATATAAACAAGCTCAGGTAATGGTTGACAAGAAGGAACTTCAATTGGTTGCTCACGAACTGTATTATTTTCTCCCTAAACAAAGTAAAATTCCATTTACCTAATGAATATCAATGAAAATGTAAAAGCTATTGAGGTGATAAAATGCTTACAAAACCTAATTCAGTAGTATTATCTCCTACCACAGTCCATCCAATAATTCCCATTAGCTTTTCTTCAACAGGTAATAAAGGTGGTAATGGTCCCCCACCTTCTGTTCTATTCATATTGAGCCTGATATTTTGATCCTTTACATTGACCTTGCTTTTCCACTTGCTGAAAGCCTATAAGTACGTGAGAAAGCTGGTTAGAAACTATGAATACTGAAAGATTGTTATTAAACTCACTTCACATTTGTCAGTTGTTTTTGTGCCAAAACCCATACTATTCAATTGAGTTGCTGCTTGGTCCCACAAGCTTTTATAATTTTGCCTCGCATCCAATCCAACAAATGATTTTGTAACCATTTCAGGATGTTCCAATAAAAAGTCAACAAGTACTACCCATTGATTTTGATTTGTTTCTGGGGCTCGTGACGACATGTTTCAAAAATTTATAAAATAATATCAATACAATACCAGTATTTCAACATAATTATCCGTTTTTAATTCATAATTGTGCTATAACTATTCCATTGAAAGTGGTAGAGATAGATAGGTCGCATACAGCAGAAACGGTGAATCTTACGTATTGGCCACTAAGCAAGAAATTTAATTTTTCTACGACCGTGCGTTTTAACCCACTTTCCCGCACGCATTTTAGCTTTAAAAGTGTCACTTTCCCGCACTAGTGCGGGAAAGTAAAATTATGCAAATTTTGACCTCATTAGATGGCTTTTTTTACTTCGGAAGCTATAAATATTGTTACAACAGGTGAATAAATGGTCCATCAAATAAAATCTACATCTTTTCTAGCTTTTTGTTGCATTTTTAATTTTTTTTCAAATATTAAATAATGAAGATATTTTGATATAACCCTTTAAAGTAGTGTTATAAAACAACTACCAAACCATCCGGTTTTGATATAAGAAAAATATATCAACCCTGTACATTCTTTAAAGTAGTGTTATAAAACAACTACCAAACCATCCGGTTTTGATATAAGAAAAATATATCAGAAAAAAATCTTTCATCTACAAATGACTTAAAACCGTTGCCGTCACCTTCATCGTCATCTTTATGTGACCTTCAACCGATGCCATCCTCATTAACGTCATCTACTTACCAGTTAACACCAAATCCACTGGGCCGGCAATTTTAAGTAATTTACAGAATGTAACAAATTGTGTTTCTAATATTAGATAATATTTATAATAATAATAATAGTTTTTGGTTAAAGTTTTGTATATGTATGTTGAAATAAAATAACTTTTGAAATATGGGTTGGTATACTTTTTTGTATATACGGTCGTAGAAAAAATAATGTTCCTAACTTATGCGTAAAGTGTCTTTCCCGCCCTTGACCGCTTGCCCGAACTCCGCTTCGCGTCGTTCGAGAAAGTATCACTTTCCGCACTTGTTAGGAAAATAACTATTTCTAATTGTAATTATCTGGTTAAGATATCGACATATTTATTTAAAGTATCGATATACTGGGTGAATAAAATACAAAGTCCAAAATTAATATCAACCATGCTGGTTTATTAGTAGAGAGCTAATTTTTGTAGGATGTCTTGGATTTTATATAAGTATTCACAATTAGTAGTTCATGAAACTGACGTAATATTTAGTCTACTCACTCTAAAACTTTTAAAATTACAGTTTTTAAACTGATTATATTAGAATGATGTATTTTTTTGGATGGGCTATAGATTGTGGATAGAAGATTCCTACACTGCCTGAAGGTCGACGTTTCGGTGAATATACCATCATCAGGGCAATATATCAAATGGAATCCGTTTCATATTAAAAATAAAAAATAGAGATGTCCGCAAGAGACATCAAAATAAAATTGAAACACTGACAAACAATAGAAAATTTCTAAGTGAAACCCAAGGCCCCATATATATAATTAGTGCCTGGTCCTTAACATCAGCAGTTATTAACGAATAAGTAGAAGAAACCTACAAAAATGATAATGATTTATTGCTTCTGAAACACATGTTTACAACAATGAGTACAAGGGAGGCATAGATTATTCTTATTACAAATCCTTCTTTGAAGTTCATCCGTTCCGGAATCTGAGCTGTCTTCACCAGTATTTATTATCACTGGTTCAATATGTATTTCCTCCAAATTTTGTTCTCGAGTAAACCAGTTTTTGATTATTTTTTCGGTATGTCTAACACAATTATCCCAAACATTTGCACTACAATTTTCCAATTCTTCCTTCCACATACTCAAGACCCTTTCATCACCGTATCCGTGAAGTAACATGCTTTCCTAAAAAAATAGAAAGTTTAAAATTGTCATTATCTCAAACAAAACAAAATATTTTTTTAAATTTCTGAAATATAATATTGAATAGAAATGTTCTTAACTAGATGTTTAATATAATACCTCCTGAGAAGATGAAATAGGTTGAAAACGTCCGCCGTTGTTTTTTTCCATCTCATAATATTCAATCAAGTTTATAACTTCTGTGCTTGTGAATTAAGCCATTTTCCAGGCATCTCTGAAAATAACTGTTGGTTAATATACTGTTACAAGTACAATCAAACACTTGAATCATGCATCTTTAAAAATTCTACAGAGATTTACAAATTGTGGGGTATTATAAATACTATTTACCACTAATAAGTAGTAAAATAAGCATTTTAATATACCCGTCCCACGGTAGCTTACAACTTATAAAATGTCAAAGGTTTACAAGTTGATAATTAATTATATTCGTACTTACCAATGTCAAATGGAATAGAAAGTTGAATTAATCCTCACAAGAACTGATTTTAACAATAAATAAACTTTAAATCTAAAAATTCGCTAAAAACAAGACACCAAAATAATCTCGCATAACCTCAAATGCGGTAATGTCAATATGATGTCAATTTCAACTTTTAGTGCGAGCAATTATTCACGTTACGTCTATAATATCGTCGTTTCTTTTTACGATTATTACAGCAAATTTGAAGAAACCATAACGTATGTCTTGTAGTTAGTCTTGTGAAGAAGACAATCGATCGTATATTGTTATGTTTGATTTATATTGACAGAAAGAGATAGTATGTAGAAAGTATGTGTTGTATGAATCGTAGATTGGGTCACGTGACGGAAAAGATTGACCGTTTCTACTTACTATGCAATTGAACCAAAACCTTTTGATAGCAACCCAACAAAACACTTAGTTCTAAAGATTCCTAAAATTATATGCTCACCTTTTTTATAGTTTTTTTTTCAGGTACAGGTACACAACCAACTCCACAAAATTAAAATTAATAGCAAAAACATAACCTCTTATACACTCACCGGCACGAAAAACGGAGCAGTTGAATTTTTTCAAACAAACTTCAAATTTAAATGCTTTGTGATGTTTTATTATTATAATATCTTACACACAAATAAAATAACATGTTTAAAATATTTTTTAACAACAATTGAACCTTTATTTGAGGTAAAAAAGTTTATTTAAGTTAAAATAGTAAACCCCATAGATCTTATTACTTGGCCGTAAAGTGCAAGTGCATAGTTGGCCATGAATTTTGAGAAATGTGACAGATCCAACGTGACAGATACTTGTTAAATTTGTGCTGCGTTTATTGAATCTATAGTGATACATTTATTTAATCTAAAAAATATGTCTGTTAATCCCGAAACAGCGGCTGCTATTGTTGCGTTGCTTCAAGATGGGAGGAGTGAACGATATGTTGCCCGACAGTATAATGTATCCAATGCACCGTATTTTTACACGTTTTTTGGAAACTGGAGCTTACAATAGACGACCTGGAACTAGTCCTCAACGCAGAACTAGCGCTCGTGATGATCGTTTTATCACATTACAAAGTCTACGAAATCGTCATGCTACAGCTGTTGAAATCAGAAATCAACTTCAGTACGTCCAGCAAACTAATGTAAGCGAGCGGACAGTTAGGCGAAGACTCAGGGAAGGCAACCTAACCAGTCGTAGACTTGCGACAGGCTCAGAACGTCTTAGGCATCATCGTGTTGCACGACTTCAGTTCGCCAGAATTCATGAGCACTGGGGTAAAAATGAATGGGGGCAAGTTTTATTTACTGACGAGTCCAGATTTAGCTTACGGTCTCCAGATGGCCGTGAGAGAGTATGGCGAAGGCCACATGAGCGTTTTGCTGAATGTACCTTCAGCACTAGGGTAGGATATCAAGGGGGATCCGTTATGGTGTTGGCCGGAATTTCTCTGGAGGCACACACAGAATTGTACATCCTTCCGAGAGGCTCCTTAACTGCTGCCAGGTACATTGAGGACGTTCTCCAATATTTTGTTGTCCCTTATGTTGATTTTATTGGAAATGACTTTCTTCTTATGCATGATAACGCAAGACCTCAAACTGCGAGAATCACTCAACAATATTTAAACGAGGTAAACATTCCTGTTATGAACTGGCCAACGTTAAGCCCAGATACCAACCCCATAGAAAATGTTTGGGACATGCTTGGGCGAAGAATGCGAAGTCGTGTTCCTGCTCCTTTAACTTTAAATCAGCTGCGACAAGCTCTTTTAGAGGAATGGGAACTTATTCCATAAGCGGACATTCGGCACTTGATTTTAGGCATGCCAAGAAGGATACAGGCATTAATTCGAGCACGTGGGGGCAACACCCGTTATTAATAATGCGGCTCCAAAGTTTGGGATAGCAAGTCGTTTCAGTTTTGAATAATTTGAAGTCGTTATGACACATCAGAAATTTATTTTCGTTCTGGTTTTTTAAATTGTTACAAAAAGTTTTTTGTTCTCGTTTTTTAAATTGTTCGGAACACTTTTTTTTTCTTCAAATAAAGTTTAAATTGTTGTTAAAAGATATTTTAAGCATGTTATTTTATTTGTGTGTAAGATATTATAATAATAAAACATCACAAAGCATTAAAATTTGAAGTTTGTTTGAAAAAATTCAACTGCTCCGTTTTTCGTGCCGGTGAGTGTATATATTTTAAATCGAAAAGAGATGAAAAATCTTACACATTGAGTAGAATAAGACAGAACGATAGGTCTCTAGAAAGACCCTTGAAGTTGTCGCTATCATTCGCTTCGCTATCGCATCTTCGATCATGTTCAGCTAGGCACGGAAACTATCGAACTCAATTACCTACAGAGTACGAAATAGCGAAAAGAAGAGAATCTTTATCGTTATTTTGTTACAAAGTGCCAGTTCTGTTTATCTGGTGGGATCTTCAGTAATTGTCATGGTTGTGTTATTTCCACCCCAAAAGTGCTTCCGTCTGAGTCCTTGTAAGTTCTCACAGAAGCAGAGTATGTGAGTAGGTGTTTCATCGCAGAGTTCACATTTTCTGCATATAGGTTCACTAACTTTGCTCATCCTGGATATGTGAAGCTTCCTTTTGTTTTGAAAGTTTTTGGGCTAACCCGACTGGACTATTTCAAATTTATATTTTATTGAGCAAAACTTTTTAAATCACCTCATCCTACCAATAAAACTATAGTAACCCTTCGCCTGAACCTTTTCTACCTCAAAAATCAAATCAATTCCATAGCGTGCAGTATAGCGATAGCTTTTAATATCCCACGAAAGGTGAAATGCGGTGAATTTGAAGTTCAGTCGAAAGAACGATAAAGAGTTGGGATCAGTGTTGCCAACAGGTCATCTTTTATCGGGGTATACCAACGCAAGATTGCGGGGCAAAACTGGTTCGTTGGGGGGCACTTTTGCTAAAAGCGCAAAGATTCTTCATACGATGGCGCATCAAAATTTAAAACGGAATCGTTTGACCGGTTGCACCATCTATTACTTTATTTTCGCACTTCCTTCGCTAGGCCAAGAGGAAATATAGTAGAAACCTATAAACTTTCTTAACAAAGATGAAGCCTTTGGTTATACGTTATACGATTACCAATAAGCACACTTTTGTGTTGTGAGCGGGGTAGATTTTGTTGAGGGGAGCGAGGGAGTGAGATATTTTTTGAAAGGGGTAGATCTACCCCGTACGGGGCAGCAGTGGCAACACTGGTTGGGATAATCTCCGATGCCAAAAGCTGAACAATATTCTCTGGAATCTTATGAATTCATACAAATACACCCACACTGTTCTAACTGTAAACGACCTTTATTTCGACCATAATAATTTTTTTCGCTACTATCTGTGAAGTTGACAATTATTGCTTCTTCTAACTAACTGAGAAGTTGAATATCTCTATTAGTGGTTAATATTTTTCCCTTATATTAACCCAGGTCAATAATGGACAAATTCAAATATTTTGAGAATTCAGAGATAGTAGTTCAACAAAAACTTGTGCAACATAATTTTGTATACCCTTCAACATGCTTAAAATTACCTATCAAGATGAAATTATTTGAATAAAAATGCCATTAGTTTAAAACTCAGGATCGGGTAAACATACAACACGGCTCTTTCAACTGCGCATGACTCAAGACTTTGCCAAATTTAGTAGTAACATAACAATATTGAAATAAATATGTAAAAATCAGAAATATATAACTGAAAAAAAAAACAAGAAAACTCAGGCCCAAACCCGGTTGATCAATGTGTAACTATGATAGAAATATCAGAAAATAAGAAAAAAAAAACTAAAAAGAAAACAAAAAAACCCAGCACCTAACTGTTTTAAATGAAAAGTGACAGAAGTAGTTATTATTCCATACAGCTTTGAACTTCCCAGCATTGTTGTTGAATTCCTAATATTTATTTTTCTTCATGTTTGTCATTGGAAAACTTTTCATTTATTGTATACTTTCTTTATTCATTAAAATATATAAACTTGATGATTATTGCTTTATTTTTCCCACTCCAGGCATTGTATGGTCCATCTTTTGACATTAAATTCAATATCACTTGACTATTTGATTGTTATTATTGTACTCGTAATATCAATCTAATGTTGAGTAACTTCAGATGAAATATCAAAAAATGGACCATAAATGTCATTTTGCATTAAAAGTAAAATTACAGTAATTTTGAATATGCCGCCAAGAACTGTAAAATTACAGGAATCTTCTTTTCCGACTGTTAGCGAAGCTCACAACCATCTGATTTGTGCTAGAGGTATTGACGGGACTCTCAAGGTGGCGCCTCCCATACAAATAGAGGGCGCCACGGGTCAGTTTCCCAACAATAAGTATTTTTTTATCTATGGTTTTAACCACATTTTCACATCTTAAGCAAGTCTTGAGTCATGCGCAGTTGAAAGAGCCGTGTTGTATGTTTACCCGCTCCTTAAAACTCGCAAAAATGACTGATGACATAACGAGTACGTTAATGATATATCGAACGACAGTGTACCTACTTGTCAGTCAGACGACAGAGTAAACGCTTCTCGTGGTGCGTTTGTGAATTATTTTCCGTTTTTGTCTTAAACTTGGCTAGTAGTGGAATGATGGAGAAGACATTTATTTTATAAGCCTCGCACCTTATTCCGATCGGGGCAAAGCCTCTCGCGAAATAATTTTGGTGCCATTTCGTGCGATAGTGAAATAAAACCTAATTTCTGATACAAAACTTAGTACGGTCATTTTAAATATATTATTACAAAATAATCTAAATACTTTCTAAAATTTTCACAAATGTACCTGTCCTAATAAAAGTTTTTGGTCTTTTATAACCATACAGAGCAATAGAAAATTATTGAAGGTTTGTCATCGTGCTCAGTCGCCAACCGTTGATTCTACTCCAACTGATGGCTGTTAAGAAACATTTTAATATAAGAAGGGGGATTCTATATTGAGTCAAATTTAAAATTTCAATTTTCACGGTTTTTAAATAAATCTACCAACTTGACAATAATCAAATGTGCTGGGAGTTTCTCAAATTTATTTTGCTACTAATAATCATAATATTTACTAACGTTGAACGGAAGCTTTCGATATTTTCGAAATCGTTTAATATCAATTAAGTTATTAAATATTGAAGCAAACATAATTGGAATCAGATAAAGACGATTTCATCAAATTTTCATAAAATAAATTTTGACGGGAATTGATTTTTACTTTAGTTGAAATGATTGTGGTTTCAGTTCCCAAAATAAATTACAAAAAATAACATTTTCATTTATTTCGACTAAAATTAAGCGTTCTGCGTCTCCACGTAATAATATATCTATGCCAAATTCAAACTCTGTAACTAACAAATGAAGTTTAAAGTTTAATTTCTTTGGAAGTTATTCAACTAGAAAAGTTATTAGTTGGAACTTGAATCAATGGTTATCTGTCTTTTAGTTCCCAACTCGTAATATTTATTCGCAGCACTTCGTGTCTATCGTAATCAAGGTCTAACTGACACAAAGACAAAAGTATTAAGAGCATGTTTGACTGCTTGATAATAGACTAACTTTGAAAATTACCAAGGTAGGTCCGCTATTCTTAGTCACCAGCCGGCAAGCTTGATGAAAGACGTTCAGACAAAAAAAAATTAATCTAGGTACATGGTGTATTTTTCAACCCAAACAAAGGGAGTCCGAGAATGAGGCGTATTAGGAAGATGCGCATTCATACTGTTTATCAGGAAATCATTTATAAAAAGTAATAGTTTAATTTTGATAAAAACCTAATTAACTTCAAATTATTGATCATTGTAATACAGGCGACAATGCTACTACAATATACACTGATGGATCGAAATGTGATGAATGTACTGTGGCTGCCTTTTTTTATTCATATAGGGGGCGTCCATTAATTACGTGAGGCGTTTTTGAGAATTTTTTGACCCCCTCTCCCCCCCTGGTGAGATATCGTGAGATTTTCCTCAACTCCCCCCCCTCCCCTAATCTCACGCGAGGACTGTAAACGTGTTGGATTATTGAGAGAAAAAAAGCTTGTTCTATTACCTACTTTTATTGAAGACTAGCAAAGACTAGTATTTGTGAATATTAACGTAATTTTTTTTAAAACACAACTTCACATCGTTTTCTGCGAGAAAAATAATTACATGATATTTGCCAAGACCACCCCTCCCCCTTAAGTGAGATTTGGAACGATTTAGCTTGACCCCCTCCCCCCCCTAGAACACCTCACGTAATTAATGGACGCCCCCATACCTATTATCTAGAAACCCCAATTGTTGTTCGGTTTTTTCAGCAGAAGCTTCAGCCATATTAAAAGCGTTAATTTGGTGTACTGTAAAGCCCATTCAGACAGCTGTCGTAATGTGTGACTCTAAGCAAGTTTTACAAACAAAATTCAATATTGGAAATTGAAAAATTATCTTACGAATTGAGAACTTCGAACAAAAGAATTGTATTTATTTCGGTGGAAGGGCACTGTAGTTTACAAGGCAATGAAGCTTGCTAATGTTACAATATGCTAGTAGTATTCATATTTTCTTTGAATGCATTGGAAATACATGATTCTCCTCTCTTCCCGCAAATATAACCTGACTTTTACCATTCACTTATAAGTCTATACTTGATGTTATGGTGAATTTCATAAATAGGTCTATTTATCTGTTACCAGCATTTTTATATTGCTATTTTGTGACTGTAAAGGACTATTTTTTTTTTCCATTTTGGGAGCCGTTCAGATGCCGGGAGCACTGCAGCCTATTGGCTTATTGTACTCTGCTCCCATATTTAGTCCACCCATCCAGTTATCCCCGTACCTTCGAGTAGACGGTATAGGTCCATTGGATGTGTGCCATATACTTCAGGTGGCACATTGGCCTCTCCGATCATTGCCTGTCTCCTCGAGTGCAGTGCCTCACATTCAGACAAGATATGGGTCACGGTCTCGTTCTCCATGCCACATAGTCTGCAGCTGAGGTCCCCGTTATATAACCCCATTTTATGCAGGTGATCTTTTAACGGGGTATGACCTGTTAGATAACCTGCAATAATTCTTAGCTTATTCCTGCTGATATTCAGTAGTTCTTTGGCCCGCTTTGCACATGTGTCACCTATGAAGGTTTTGCTGTGTACCTGTTTCGGAGTGTTCCTCCAATGAAGTCTATGTTGGCTTTGTACCCATTTTTGTATTGGCGCTCGGACTACCTTTTTTGTGGTCCCAAGAGCTGGTAAAGGACTATGCTTCCAGCTTATGGAAAATAAAAGACGACTCAAATGCGGATATTTTGATACCAACTTATTCGTCTTGAAAAATAGAACATTTGATAACATTGCGCCAATGTTGTAATTCAATTAATGAACCCACAAAATCAGTTTATTTGTCAGAAATTTTCGATTCGATTACATAATCTAACCATTCAATAGGACACCACCTGCTGCGGTGAAACAGAGTCGGACTTGTGAATATAGTTGTACATACGATGAATACCCGTTTCCTCGAAACAAAATAATAGGATTATATTTTTCAGTTCTATAAAGATATGATATGATATGATATGATATGATATGATATGATATGATATGA
>CAJUYI010000067.1:219785-238570 GCA_910591695.1 Galerucella pusilla
GATATGATATGATATGATATGATATGATATGATATGATATGATATAAATGGCAAATATTTATCCTGACAGATCCCCGACAGGTAATAGGAGTATGAAAGAAAAGGTCGTATCCATCTGATTGTAGACTAACAAGTTTTAATTACAAATGACCAGTATTTAATTTAGAGATTTTTTAAAGTCAAGTATTCAAAAACTAAGAAAATGCAGTGTTACGTTTGTGAACATAGAGTTCGTCTTAGAGGATTTCGGTGTTGTGAGGAATTAAATGATCTTCCTGAGGGATTTCAGAACGCCGCCCGCCATCGTAGAGGGAATAATAATTTGCATCAAAGAAATATGGAAAGTGGTGAAGTTATTCATATTAATTGTTATAGACAGGTTATGGTCGACATTGGAAGGGATAATGTAGGAAATGATGAGACTTCTTATGTGTTTAATTGTGTACCGCAAAGACGCAATATCTGTTTTGTTTGCGATGGTCATAGAAATCTCCAGACAATATCTTTTGAAGCCAGGATAGATAAATATTTAAAAAAAGAAATAATAAGAAAAGGTTCTTTTTGCTGTATTGATCATTTTAATGATGAAGGGTGGTTGTCGTCAGATTTAATTGGAGCGCTGCGTGCTAATCCTCGCAACGTAGTCAAATATCCTAACGAGACATCACAATGGTTTCGAGCATTAAGAAATGCTTCCTTTGATACTGTAAAGAATCAATTTGACTCTGAAGACAATTTTGATGATGAGGACTTTACTTATGACAAACTTAAGTAAAAATAATTTTGTGGACATGTATATAACACAAAAACCGGCTTCGGCTATCAAAAAAATATAAAAATTAGACAAAACCCGGCTTCGGCCATTCAAAAAAATTTGATAAAACAAAAAGGCGACTTTAGCTACCAAAAAAAATATAAAAACCTTAAACCGGCTTAGGCCAATAGAACTTTTTGTTTCAACTACACTTCGCGGATAGAAGGTAATGAGGTCCTCAGGCGATGGCTGTGGGGGAAAGGAGGAGCGCGTAAGAGGGGATACTCTAAGAATTATACTATTATACATTACCTTTCAGTATCACCCTTTTCGTCGGGCTCATTACCCACACACATTTCACAAACATTTTTGTATTAACAGTTAATAGACATTTAACATCTAGCATATAAAAAAATCTTTTCCGCATCCCTATCCTATTGTTTCTGTCCATTGTCTGGGTCACCAACTCTTGTTCTTTCCAAATCTACGCTGTTAATCTTCAAAAGTAGGTACCCAAATTCGAGAGTTTTCGATACTTTAAAAATTCATCTCTAAAAATATGAACTAAATTTTTTTTATTTATATTTCGATGAAGAATTTAAAAAATTGTCCGGTTGTAAAATAACAATTCCTTGCACTTGTTTAAACTTGAAAAATTTCGGTCTAACGCCTGGTCTAACTACTTTTTATTTAAATGTAAGAGGGACCAACATTCAAAACAATTCTCTGCTTTATTCCATTTGTAATTCAATTAAAGGTATTAATTTTAAATTCGATCTATTTTCATGTTATTTGCTATAGATTGAGTCACATTTCTTTTTAAATAATCATATATTTAGTAGTTCATAATTAATGTATTTTGGTGTTAAATATTATCATTGTTTTGAATATTTTCCCTGCTCTGTAATTAGCTTTTGCCGTATCTATTGAATAAACAAATTGTATCCATCTCTCATTTTAGACTAGCAAGTATGAAGGGTTAATCATCCCACATACAAATGTAAGAAAATTTATTTTCTTTTGCTTCCAAAAATTTTATTATTAAAAATGTAAAATATCTACTTGAAAAATAACATTAATTTACCTAAAAGATATCACCGATGACACTAATAATTTACAAAATAAAAAGACATTTAATTAATTAAATTTATTTTCCGCTGAATAAAATCCCTCGCCGCCTATGGTGTCTCGAAATCTTGCCAATTTAAAATTTCACTATCTATACCAATTCACAGTATATACGAATATGTCTCACTCCGCTGTCGGTAAATAAGTGAATCGTCGTATCATTTCATTAGTCGGTTTCTCCGCATTTTAAAACCAATACCAACAACAATATAACATAAATAATATAATAATATTATACCTGTAGTTAGTTCCCTTCTTATCAACACGGTATCTCGCATGGTCGTCGAACGTAGGCATATACTTTTTTTTTCGAAGTGTCACATGTCGAAACATCGGACGGTCGTGCTATTATAAACAAAAAAAATTCACAGTGTTTTGTTTAGTTTACAGGTATAAACAATAATTTTGTGTATATTTGAATAGTGTAATAATATAATTAGTTAGTTAGTGTCGTGAAGAATGTGCGAGTGTTGTGTTGTTGTTTTTTCTATATAAATATACGCGGTAAGGGTGGATTGTAGTGTTAGAGATGGAGCGGAACAAAAGAAACGTTTCTATTCGGTGAGTTTTTGTAGGATTTTATTATTTTTTTACTTTTTTAATGTGAGAACGTAACACTCCTTTTATATATTTATTACGTTAATAATTGGATATATTATTATCGTTTTTATTGAGCAATTGACATTCATTAGTTTTTATCTATTAGATATATATATTTGATTGATTAATGTACAGAATGTCACATAATTAGTAATTTTATTATAGAATAAATTCAATAGTTTGAAAACTAAGATGTTTTTGAAGACAAACGGTAAAGCTGCAATATACGTCTCTAAGAATTCGGTAGTTTTTTTATTAAAAAGGCTTATCGCTATTTATAGTTGGAAGGGAAAGGACTTTTGAAAGATAAAACTGCTAACAAAAGAACATTTTAAAATTTTTATACAGGGTGTTTTCAAATGACACCTACAACGTTTGCATGCAGATACCTCTCAGAAAATTGGACAAAATGATATAAGGATTGAGGGGTCCAGCCTATTTACTTTTTGAAATACATAGTGTTAAAGTCGATAGGGAAACCGCGGATGGTATTTGGTGTATACTATAGTATGGTATTTTTGGTAATATTTTGGTATTTAAAAAAAAAATTGGTATTATTTGGTATTCTTTGGTAATATTTGGTATTATTTTGAATTTTGCGCGTGCGCAGTAACATCGATAATAAAAAAAGGAAAATTATGAGGAAATCTTGCAACGTCGCAACCCTTGTATCATCTGATCGACGATTTTCATGCGCTGCATTCAGCTTTTTACACTTTTCAAAATCTTCTCGCTTTGTCTCCTGAACGTCCTACAATTATAGGTGTGCTCTTTTTACAGAATTTGCTCGAGCAGATCAGCTGCTCTGTTCACTTGAATGATTATGCGTATTCTTTTTAAGCGCTCGTTTTGAACAGAGCTGAACTATCTCTTCCCCCCTAACTGCACTACCTCTTGTGGGTGCTCGGCTCTGCCGTTTAGTTGATCATCACCTCAAAACATAAGGAGCATTCTTTTTAAGATTTCCTGTTCACTTTGGTCACCCGCTCAGGTTGAAAATTATCTCAACAGAGCTGAACAGAATAGTGTAAAAAGAACACAACAAATATATACAGTGCTATTCAAAAGTCCCCTCCCCCCTCGTATCTTTTGAACGACTACACTTAGATACATTAATAAAATTTGGAGGGTGAAAATAAAGTGTTGTAAACTTTTCTACGAATGGTAACAGGTGACGTAATAGAAATAGATGACGTCACAGTGCCACTTTGGACAATAATTTTAAATAGGACCGTATGGCAAGTGATATCTCGTTTGAAAGGCATTGACATTGGCTACATAGCCATATTAATTTTGTTTGGGTTTAAACCATCTTGCTCCTGCAAATTATTATGGTGCTGTAAAACGTTACCTGGATGAAGAATATCGAGGTAGATGGATCTGCCGGCGAGGTCCTATAAAATGGTCCTATAAAATGGACTTTTAAATAGCACTGTATAACCGATATAACGCAGATCGAGTTATTATATGTTAATAATTGGTAATATTTGAGGTAATGTTGGTATTTTTTGGTATTTTAAGTTAGTAATTTTGGTATTATTTGTCAAATATGGTATTTTAGTGTACAAATTTTGAACGGCTTCCCCCTCGGTTAAAGTTTTGCGAATTTGAATATTATTTTAGCTTGATAACTTTAAAATGTATGAATAAATTGATTTGACATTTGGCAGGTGGTTTTTAAATGAAAAAGGTCATATTTTGATGGAAAAACATATTTTAGTTGTTGATCCAGTGGTGTACATTCAGAAGAATATGTTACTCTTCCCCTCCCAGTTCTTACGCCACTGGAATTTCAAGCTATTTTTATTTTATTTTGTAATTCTCAATGGTTTTCACGTGAAAAATGCATAACCTTGACATATCCAAAAATATGAAGTTATCAAGATATTTAATGTTATCTTCAACATCTTCAACACTTTTCAAGAATGAAATAAATAAATTTTTTTATGTTGGTATTTTTTTTAATAACTACCTAACTACTAATGGTTAGAGTGTAACAGAAACTAATTTGTGAAACAGCAATGCATCTAAAACATTGGAACGTGCACTTCACTGGATTCCATTTCTAGTAGACTATCATATCGTTGGAATGTCATAAAATGAAATATTTCATTTCACATTTTGCCACAGATATGATCTACTATGAATGGACCTTAATAAAAATTTGATAACAAAATTTTGCAGTCTTAAACTTCAAAATAATTTTTGATTGTCTAGTTGTCAAATTTTTTCTGTTGTGTCAGCTAGGGATAAAAAATTACTTAATTTCTACTTATTTTTTCTTGACAACGGTAGCTGGAACGCTACCGAAACGTTGAAGTAAAGAATTTAAAAATATTGTGGTTTAATTTCCCAAAAAATCAAAAAAAGAATGAATAATATACCACAAGGAACATACAGAAGATAGGGAAAATATTTGTCTCAACTTGTGATTTTATTTGTCCAATTTTACGAGAGGTATCTACATGCAAACGTTGTTTAAACACCCTGTATATAAATCACTCCTAGACAGACTAGGTTATGTCCACCCAAATTAATCCCCTTCCTCTTTTATATGTAATGCAAAATATTAGATATTTTTTTATCAAATTAAATGGACACTACTATGATTGATGATATATTTACATTTTATGTATATTGTGCGAACTTAAAGTGGTCGGCTCTTTGTTCGACTGTAATTCGATACGATACCTTCATAGTCCGCAATATAACTTAAGGGGATATACGATTAGATAGCTGCATTAAAAATATTACGTCCACTATACCATAAAATCATTTTAGACTTTTTGAAAAGTGGCTATTTGAAGACGTTTGACTTTTATGACTTTTTCTATCAATAGGCAGTTCTTCTGCAGCAATGCAATGATAATGTTCCTTATTCGAAATTTGAAACACTCTGTAGGTTGATCCCAACTGAAAACCATGCTGCGAAAACGAATAAATAATGTTGTATAGATTGTCCCACGAAGCATTTTCAAGTTTGGGCCTTGATTTAAGAAGTAAGTAAGTTTCAAAAACTTTATGAATATAAACATCATCTAACAATGGCGCTAAAAACCCTACACCTAAGTTTCCAGTGTCGAGCTTCGTAGCTTATCATTGTCAAATGAAAATAATTAGCTTTAGGTGGCTATCAGATGCATCCTTCTGCCGAGGTGGTGAACATGAGGATGGAGGATGATACATTGGAGCATATTTTATCATCTTTCCGTACTCAGTTAATTTTTGGAGCACTAGCCCCGAAAAAAGTTCTTCTCGGGGTCATTATCAACTGTGTTAAGACCGTAAGCTGGTTGACGTACTGTTAGGGACTTCCAGAAGGATGCACAAAGGGCCTAATGAGGAGTAGGTGTTGCGAGGTCGCCCCACTATCTTAACTTATTAGATTTGTTAATGATGAAATATCGTTTTCAACCGAATTTGTAATTTTTTAAGAAAAAACTGAATGATCCAGGTATATTTTTGTTTCAATTTGTTTTATTTGTTATAAGTTATCAAGCGAAACATACAATTCTGATAATTGCGCATTTTGGAAAAATTGAAATTCCTGTTAGTTGCTTTACATATCGAGTTACATATGTATATTGAAAAATTTTTAGCCTACTATATAACCAAACAAAAGTTCAATGTCAAGATATTTTATTACTCAACATATTCTCCTCTTAATTGAATAATTTATTACAGTGAATCTGTAACGTCTCTAGACCTTTCAAAAGAAATGTTTCTTCTTGCTTTGCAAACCAGACCTCCACAGCTTTTATTACCTCCTCGTTAGAAGAAAATTTACGACATTTAAGACTTTTTTTCAGTTGAGGAAAGAGATGATAGTCGGGCGGAGCCAAATCTGGTGAATAAGGGGGGTGTTGTAGTAATTCAAAACCCTAAATCACGATTTTTTTGCATGGCAACCAGATTTGTGTGCAGGGGCGTTGTCCTGTAAAAGCAAAACACCTTTGGATAGCTTTCTGCGTATTTTCTCTTTAATTTTTTCCCGTATAGTGGTCAGTAATGTCGAATAGTAATCTCCGGTTATTGTTCTACCCTTATCCAAAAAATCATGGCAATCCCAAAAAACTGAAGCAAGAACTTTTCCAGCAGATTTTTGGACACGAAACTTCTTAGGTCTCGAAGAGGACGAAGGACATTGATCACCAAGGGTATTAAGCATATCTTCGTAAATCTGCTCCTAAATCTACTCCAATTTTTCGATTTTCACAATTTTGGTGGACATCTTTTTTCTTTTGATTTATTGCGTAAGTCTGATTTACTTTTTTGACGTCCAACTTCACACTGACACTTCTAATAAGTTATTGTTCGTTGCCATGGTAACACAATATTTTGTTTATGGATGGAACTGATCTAGACTAACTAAATATCAATACATCCTCGTATATCATGTAGTTTTGATAAATGACTTTGGAAAAATATTAAATCAAGTAAAAAAACTTTTTGAGGGTAGAAATTCCACCGAAACAAGGTATTGACATCACGTGTCATATGAAGTCTTCACGTTAACTTCGAATCTAACCTACAATTTTTTCGTCTACTTATTTTCTGTCGCCGATATTCCCGAGGGAATCTAAACTGGTTTATCAGCAGTGTGGAAAAATGGTCAACTTTTTGTGTACTTTCATTCTATTATTTTGACATTGATATTTAATACGAAATAGACTGAATATAAAAAAAATTGGAACTGGCTTGTAAAACATTTTTTTGAATTTTTAGTTGTATTGAGCCCTCGATTGAGTCATAAAACTGTTTGTATTTTCTTTTCTTTTTTTTTTGTGAGTTGAGGAAAATATTTAATCTGAACCCATTTTATTTTAGTTATTTTCATTACTGGCTAGCTCAGCAATGGCGTGCATAAACTGGGCATAAAAGTTTGTACAAACAAAAGATCTTCGTGCCTTATTCGACTTGTACTAATAACAAAGGATGGAAAATCCTAATATTTTTTGTATAAAAGCAATACCTGGCTTATAGTAGGTCTCTGGAACCGACCCTTGAATGAGGTAGTAAACTTAGAACAGAAAGTTTAACCATAAAACAATATTGCATTCGTGTTGCGAGGGTTTAGCTATTTCCGAATCGATCAACATACAGAGTAATCTGAATTAAATCGGTAAATCCTTGGAAGTTTTGAGAATTTAAGGATAAATTGATAGAAATCCTTTGAACAAAAGGAATTTGAAGTCTAAATTTTTATTTCGTAAGTTATAAATTTTTATATTACAGTTTGTCTCAAAGTATATCGTCTTAGTTTTTGCCAGAAATCAACTGAATATGACCATTTACCACCTTAAAAGAATTTCTCCCGAAATGATGGGAGTATGATGGCTGCATTGAATTCATTTGGCAGTATTAATTTAATTATAACTTATAACACTCACATGGAAAGCCCCTTGAAGACGCACGATAAAACGGAATATTTAATACTATTAAATATAAGTGTTATAAGTTATTATTAATTTTTTTCGCAATATTGCGTCGAAAACACTAGTCATTAAATGTAAAGCTGAAAAATGTGTATTAGTAGAAGATCCGAGCCTAGGTCGACCTTCACCGAGCTGATAATAGAATGAATAGTATATTATTAAACGAGCAATTTATGATAGCCATAATTCACGATGGGTGACGTTCGCGTCACGAGCCGCAGGCGAGGGGCGCAAGTCACCCAAGTGAATTATGGCCATAAATGGCGAGTAGAATACTATACTTTGTCCACGACACTTAATTTATCTATCAATAAATAAAAGTCAGTAGCGATTTGGCATATTACCAACCTCAAAATGTTGTGGCAGCTACTTCAAAAAATTTGACATATATAGAGATGGGCGATACTGTAGAAAGTATCAGTACAACGTACCGTTATAAATATATTGTTTTGAAATACTTAATATTAGAAAATATCGTTATGAAAAGTATCAATACTAAAAATTACAATATTTTATAGATACGATATATGCCAGAAACAAATTTCCTGAACAAAATACACAGATTTAAAAGTTTATTTCATATTGTACCCCCATCTCTAGTCGTGAATTATGAACCATAATACACTACAGTGTATTATGAATCATAATTCACGACAGTTGATATATGGGTACCATATACCTTTAGTTAGGAGGTAAAATATTGACTTATTATTAGGTGGTCGTGGACAAACATATTTTATCATGAACTTAGTAGGTATATTATAAAATATATTAAAAATGGGTTGGCTAACAAAATTCTGGACAAACTATTTTAAATTATTTTTGAAAAATGATTTTTAATAAAATATTGCAACATCAGAATAATTAAAACATTTTTCGAGGTAAGAGTACTGAGCTACTGACGGGACTTTCAAGGTGACGATGCCAGTACAAATAGGGGGCGCCACGGGTGAGCTTCCCATCTATATAAGTAGATTATCAGCTATAATATACCAAGAGCATTGATAATTTGCAATAATTTTGTCATAGGTGGTGGAGGGTTGTTACCTCAAAGCAACATGCTTGAGGAAGATAATTTTTTATTATTTTTGGTACTCAATTGAATTATTTTTTTCCAAATCTTGAAACAGTCATTTTTTATAATTGTCAAATTGACAACTTATTAACAGAAAATATTTTTAAATTACGTTGGAAACGCTAAGGCATAAACAATTATTATCAAAGGTAATACCACGAGTGCTTCAAATTTTATCAATAATTTTTTCTTTTCCACGAAAACTTGTTTATTTGGCAAAAATATGAAAAAAAACCGATTGATAAAATCACGAGTCCGTTAGGCCTCAAATAAACAAGTTTGAGTGATGAAAATAAAAAATTATGTGATTAAATTTGAAGAGCGAGTTGTATTTGGGAAGATTATTTTTTTCATCAATTGTGGAGTGAAATTTTGTATTAAATGTTCAAGATTCTCTTGGGTGATGGCACTGAATCGATTTGTGTTCATTTTTCAATAAACTTTGAAGCACTTTTAGTTATGAATAATGACAAATTCAAAGTAAAATTTTGACGTTTCAATGTAATATAGTTATTTACGTAACAAGTCCCGAAAGTGATATTTTACGGGATGAGTAGGCAGTTTCCAGGTCGAATCGTAGGCGAGTCCTGGAAGCCTGCGAGTCCCGTAAAATCACTTTTGGGTAGCGTTACGTACAATATTTTTTCTGCAGACGTTAGTAGATATAATTTTAAAAAATAATAGAGATAGATACTATAAATATTACACATTAATTGTACAATTATAACAGTTAGCAGCTTCACTGATTTCATGTGGAATAATTATTTCCTCGTCACTTTCGTTGTCGATTTCCATTTCTGGATCGGAAAATTGAGAATACAGTTGAACTATCAACAAATTTATTTCGACAAGCGATGTCATAATAAAACTTCCGTAAATGTCATTGCTAAGGCCGCCTACATAGATATTGAAAATTATTCCGAAAGTAAAAAAATCGTCCCGAAAGTAAAAAAAAACATTCCGAAAATAGCTACTTTCGGTACGATTTGTGTAAAGTTCTATTTTCGGGACGGCTGCAGAAAAAGTTATTATCGATGATGAAGCAGAATTATCAGTATAATACCGAATTATTGGCTAGAATAATGTATTGCTATTGGTTAAAACCACCAAAATGTCAGATTTTGACAATAATCCATGCCATATTTTATTAAAAATCATTTTTTGAAAAATAATTAAAAATAGTCCACCCATCTTTTAAATATTTTCTAATATACTAAGTTCATGATGAAAAATGTTTCATTTTATTATCAGCTTGGTGAAGGTCGACCTAGGTTCGGTTTTTAGACTATCTGATGTTTTGTAAGTAGAGGATTGATTCATTAAGCAAGAAGCTTTAAAAGAAACTTGCTTATTTACAAAGACACCAATATCATTTACAAAGGATATTATTAACAGTAGAAAATTAAGTGCAAGAAAAAACTTAGTGATCTTCTAATAAAAAAACAAAAAAATAAATATTTGTGAATCTATTTTGTGATTGTCGGCAAAAGCTAAGACGATATACTTTGAGACAAACTATACTTGATTTATTAAAAATTTGCATTTGCTGGTAAAGTAATTTGATGAATCATAACCGTAACAAAGGTAAAAGTAATGTCGTTAGATAACGACCTTGTAAAATAAACATTTATTATTATTATACCTAATAATTGCCTATCAATTACATTTAATGAATACCCATTTCCGTGAGTTCAATATTTTCATCCAGCATTAAACATCGAACGACTTTGGCTATAAAACAAAGTGCCAAGAAGTTACAAAAGGCGGGATTTTCTATTTACATCTTCTACAAAGAGGTGTGTCAATTGTCAATAATTAATCGTTTTAACATGTTTCAATTGACAGAAATCCTGAGGTACACAGGGTATCCGTTTTTCTTAATTTTTAGGTTCATCTAACCTAATATAACTTAATCCAAAAAATCCTCGTAAGAGAGTCTTTGAAGCTGACGCTCTTAAGTCAGTTTTTTAGGTGTGTAACGTGGAAGGGACAATGGGTATAATTGGGTATATTTTTTATGTATCAGTTTTTTGACAAATTTTATATTAAATTTAAAAACTATAAAGTATAATTCAAAATAAAAGTGCTCTTGTTTGAATTCGGTATTATGCTAGGTATTATGGCACCGTTTTCGAAAAAAAAATCAATTTTGACATGAATATTATTAAATCTTATAACATAAATTACTTTGTGGAATCTACCCTTGAGTATATATATATTATATTTAATCAAGAAATCTACTCTAATTAATGTTATAAATGAAACTAACTGTTACTAATTATTCATTCCACTATTCAATGAATAAATCATATGAATTTTAAACAGAAAAGTCATTTTATATGTTGCCTATCTAATGCTCAATATTTTGGCTAGATCAAATAGTAACATATTTTATTATTAGTCCATTAACTGAACACCTGAAAGCTCCTGAAAAGTCGGTGAAGACTTCACTTTCGGCTCAATTTGTAGGTGACGGCAGGTGTTTTTAAACGAGAAAAAACTTAAAGCGATTGAGTTTACGGAAGGGGGGGGAAATGACCCCCTAAACCCTGGAAAACGGGTTTCCCGCTAATATCTGGCTAAATATGCGAATTGGAGAATTTTTCAGATCAAAAATGAAGATCGTCTTATTATCTACAAAAATGGTACCATCATTTTTTCGAAAATTCGATAGCTATTGAGATAATGAGACCTAAAAGAATCCTCATTTCAGCTGCTGCTCTGCCTGTAGAAATTCTGCTGTCTATTCATTAACTTGTAAGCGGGCGGACGAATCGTTCCATAACTCGGCAAAAAGTTAACATTTTCCGATGATTTGAAGTTCATAGCTATGGTAAGACCCGTAGCTATCATTCCATGGGACTTACAGCTCGTTCGTACTTGACAAAAATATTTTAAAAAGTGGTCAAATGAATATACAGTGTGGAACAGCCAAGGACAAGAACGCAAGGACACGTTAATTTGTGTTTTTAAATGCGCATTTTATTCATGTGACATGTGACAGTGGTCAGTACCAACTTTCTTTTATTTTTTTTTATTTTCTTAACCCGCATCAATCGTGATAGGTTATTAGCAGCGGTATAGTGTTGTTTGGTTAGTATGCTGAATATTAAAATTTATGAGTAGGTCACTAGAAAAAAAATTAAATTCGCTTAAATAAGTCTATCGCTTTTAAAAAATTGATATAGTGGGCACTCGACTATTAAATCTTCCACGGTCATTGGCAGATCACACACGTAACAGGTACTCACTGGTTCCTTTTCCAATAAATGCTCGTGAGTTAATTTCGTATGTCCAATTCTTAGACGATGTATGACTACTTGGTTGCGACGACCTGCTGGACTTTTCTCGTTTGGTATTAGGTCTGGATTAAGTTGTTGCAGCTTGTTGTTCTTCAATTTTTTCCATCGTTCAATCCACATCTTCCTAGAGTGCTTATTTATGCAGCTCAATAGGTCACAGAGAGGAATTGAACTAGTTTGTACCTGTAGATTGTCTAATGTACATGCTTCTTTGGCCATCTGGTCGGCTTTTTCCGAGGCTTTTTCATTGCCCATAATTTCGGTATGTGATGGTATCCAAACAATGTTCACCTCTTCATTTGAATTTTGTATGGTGAGCAATTCTAATTTGTGTTTCTAAATGCGCATTTTTTTCATGTGACATCTGACAGTGGTCAATACCAACTTTCTTATTTTAAATGCACTTCCCTATTATCATTCATTTTTTGTTTTTTCTGAAAATTCTAGACATAATTCATGTAAAATGTGCCCTCAATGGGCCTTTTCAGTAGATGCTTGAATCTCAAAACAAATATTTCATTTGAAAGCTTACTGATAACTTTTCACTCTGTGCAACATTGTTCGAATATAAATGTCACAAAGCTGAATAAAAAGTTGAACAAATATTAGGGTAATTTGAACACGCGTTTGACCTTGGAGCAAGTGACGTCATCAGGTCTGGATTATGTTGGTAGTATTCGTCAGAATGGCTGGCCAATTGCTGCTAAGGCTAGGGCCGATGCCAAAATGTCCGAAGAAGAAGCAAATGTTCCTCGTTTTGGTCAACTTCTTTTGAGCTTTTGCTTTTTCGAACCATTATTTTCGTATGTTTTCATCTCGAGGAACGTAAATGAATATTTTGCTTGGGCAATTTATATTGTTATTTTAACAAAAACAAATAATACAATATGAAAGAGAATATCAATATCAATTTCGAGGTTACATGAGATATCAAAATCAAAAACCAGGTAAGCAAACTTCACAAATCCTATGGAAATAACGGCCTGTCGTTTTCAAGGTCGTAGGCTCTTTGACGTCTCGAAGGAGGGAGGAGTGACGTCACGTACAAAACGCGCGCCTGATTTCCGGAATTTTGATAATTTTTTTAGGATAGAAATCAAGTTAAAAAAAAATAAAAAAAAGGAGACATTTTTTCATTGAATACTTCAATTTGAACCAATAAAAAAAATTACTGGAAAGGCCCATTGTTTCGGAAGTATTGTAAAAAATGATTAGTATCCAAGTAAAAAATAATAATTCACTTATTACATGTAGGTAATGGATAACCGTTGCGTTCGATGTGACCATTTGTTTAATGGTATTAATTTATTTATTTGTTCATAGGAACTGGAAATGCTATATGTATTATTGAATAATATGCTGCTATTTTATGTGACAACGATTATCCATTACATGTAATGAATAAATTGATTAATGAAAAAAACAGAAAAAAGTGACAGGACAACTAATATTTCCCAATAAAACTGGAAAAATACAAACTTACAAAGATATCAACTCTGATATCAAATACTATAGTTGGGAATACTGGAATCGCTGGTGATACTTGACTCTTGACACTGTTTACACTACTACTACACCAGCACTAGCACTTTACACTATTTTACGCGCGTTTCGATAACTTAATTATTTTCTTCAGAGACTGAAGGCAAACTAGGTTAGTGTTGGTGAATAAGTAGTGTAACCAATGTTGAATTTTTTTAAACAAAGTGTAAAATCGAAAATATCCTCATTAAAAAAGTCTGAGATATATAAACTTAGGGGCGAGTTGTACAAAAGATTTCCTAAACGAAGTTTAATTAACAGCCGTTTAAATTTCAACTAGACTCTCGTTTTTATCTGTTGTACAATGTCATACTTGCAGGCCGTTAGTTAATCGACTCCTGGCGTTCATTTTTAAAAGGTTGGTAGCGGAATAGGTCAAATGATGGACATTCTAGAAGCTCATAAATGGGAAAAGAAGAAAAATAACCTAGAAACAAAGTTGATAAAATATTTTTGTTGGTGGTGGATTGGAGCTTAACGCTAAAATATTAATTACCCATATCTTTGGGTGAGCCAGATATCAATAAATGAATAGTGCTATCAATGGGTAGTTTTATTTATTACATTAAATGACCTGTAACTGCAGGGAACTAAATCTGCATTTTTTTATTTGAAAAAATGGTTTATTTAGAAGAAATGTTGGGAATAATCATGTATGTATTAAAAGTTGTCGAGTTATTCCATGGTCATTAATTCTATGGCCCCTGTGTTCATCAATATTAATGTTTTCTAAAACGTTTATGGCAGCTTCGACTTTTTGACAGGGGGCATGTGGTCTTTACAATTAATGGCTATGTTGTGTAAAATTCCACTTGTTACAACAATTTTTCTCAACTTTCGGTAAGTTCAATCTTCTGCCTACAACCAAAACAGGGAATCTTGTTTTTAAAAGGCCAAAGCATATTTCTATAGGGTTTCTGGTTCTAATTTGAGATTCATTGTATAGATTTTGTGCAGGAGTATTAGGGTTCCCTAGGGAGTTGAAAGATAACGGCTCACTCCATATCCACTATCTCCCACCAGTACCTATGCTATCCTATTCGAAAGCATCCATTTCCATACGTGGTCGGTAGGTACTGTCGGTTCACAATGTCAAAAAAATCAAATTATAACAATTTTGTGAGGTTACATTTACCGTATTAAGTTTCAACTCTTCAATTCTGTCCGGCTAAAATATGTCATTATTAAAACTCTAGTTAGCGTTAATCAGATATTGCACAACGAAAAGTAAACATTAAACTAAGTTTAAGAGATAACTGTTTATTATACAACTCGCCCTAAATGTCCAGAATCTATATTGGTTGAACCAGTAAAAATTGAGATATTAGACACAATGAACACTTGGGATAATCCCATTACGCAAAACACATAATTAAAAGTACTACATATTTGTGATAAGAAGCAAGAACTAGATTTTCTGGAAGAACTAGAAGCTGGGAGACACTTGAGAGACCCACAATGTAAAGTCGTCTATAAATAGATAAATATAGGGAGCTCTTTATTATCAAACTGTCTTCTTAAGTAACAATTGTAAAGATCAGCAGATTTAGTTTTTCTTGGTTTCGTATATCATTGCACTGTTCTTGAATGGGAAAAGGATATCTAAGATATACCCATAGAGCTAATAATACCTTAACTTTTTTTGTAATATCACATCTTCTACCTTTTTCTATTAATTAAGTCAATCACAAGGTAGGTCACTATTTGGTTCAGTTAATAGTCAAATATGCTAAAGTGTCACTTCCTGCTTGTTTATTTACTTTAAAGTAGCGGAGAACGGGAGCATTATCGATTGCCTTCAGGCACATTTCTTAATTTATGCTGAAACTACAAAAAATAATATATAAAAAGTTTCATTATATGAAACATATTGGTAATTTCTTTCTAGTTCAAGATACATCCAACCGCAAATTTACGTTAACAACAAATTATTGGCAAACGTGATTCTTTTAATTTAAATTCAAAGGTATATTTCACACTTCACGCTCGAGTTAACTCGATGTAAATTACATACCATAGATGATTTCACTTTTATTGGATCTTTTCATCTCCGGGACGTTACTAAATCACCGTCCCATCTCTTCTTTTCGCAGTAAGTAATTTCCACAAACATTTTCTTCTTCAAGAATCGTTACCCCCATATCGCAGTTTCAACATGATATAGTTGCTATTTAGAATTCGAAAATTGGCACAAAATCTGACATTTTTGGTTAGGTTAGGTTAGGTTAGGATCAATTCAAGTTTTTTTGATAAACTCTTATCGAATACAAGTAAGGAGTATGGAGATATGCAATTAAAAAAACATAATTAAATTTTATCCCTAAAAATACCCCCAAAAAATTATTCCCCCTAAAAAACTCCCTGTATAAATTTTTTCTCCCTAAATTTAGGAAAAAAAAACCCAAGTAAGCATCACTGGGCCTTATTGTACTCTACTCCCACTGTTTGCGCCTATTGTTTAAATTAAAGAAAATTATTGGCAACACCGCATTTTTTAGTAAAACGCAATCGAATCGAACCTTTAATGGATTTTAATAGGGCAGTAGTAATAAAATATTAAACCGGAGATATTGTTTAGTTGTTTATCGGGAACAAAAAAAACTTGTGACAAAATCTGTATAAACCTTTGTTTTGAGCGAAATCAGGAGTTTACAATTCTACTGAACATTGCCCAATCTCTTTATCCTTGTTTTATCCTGACTTTTTCCTCATTAACCTTGGGTAAGAAAAAATGTAAATATATAAGATCGTCTAAGCAAAATCGGTAAGACTTTTTTTCTTTATTATATTGCTGCTTATTGAGTTACGAAGGAACACCCACATTTAGTCCACCCATCCAGTTATCCCTGTACGTTCGAGTAGACGATATAGGTCCATTGAATATTTGCCATATACTTCAGGTGGCATATTGGCTTCTCCGGAGACTGTTTGTCTCCTCGAGTCCAGTGCCTCACAGTCAGATAAGATATGAGTCCATGCCACAGAGTCTGCAGCTGAGGTTCCCGTTATATAACCCTATTTTATGCAGGTGATCTTTTACCGGGGTATGACCCGTTAGTTAACGTGTAATAATTCTCAGCTTATTACTACTGATATTCAGTATTTCTTCGGCTCGTTTTACACATGTGTCACCTATGAAGGTTTACTGTGTACCTGCTTTGGAGTGTTTCTCCACTGAAGTCTAGCTTTGTACCCATTTTTGTATTTGCCTTGTACTACATTCTTTGCGGTCCCAAGAGCTGGTTCTGGTCCAACATATGCTGCTGCTGAACCTCTTCTCGCGAGTTCGTCAGCTTGTTCATTCCCAGAAATACCGTTATGTCCCGGCACCCACAATAGTCTTACTTTAATGTGGTCTGCTAGTTCATTTAGTTCTTTCTGGCATTCTTCCACCAGTCTGGATGTTATCTTGCGGTTGTTTAAAGATGCAAGGGCTGCCTGGCTGTCAGTATGTTTATCCTTTGAGTGTCAGTCCTATGTTTGTTAATTCTGACACATTCTAGGATAGCATAAATCTCTGCCTGAAATACAGAGGTATGTTCTCCTAGTGAGAAGGAGCACCTTGTGTTTCTCATTCCACTGTTCCTTCCCCAGTCTGTGACCCGTCTGTGTACCAGGTCTGTCCTCGGGGAAACTTCAGTCTGCTTGGATCTTGTCAGTCCTTTCTGTGAGGTAGTTCTACCTCATATTTAGGACTGGGGAGAAGTTTAGTGGCCATATAGTCTGTTTTCAACTGAGACAAGCAAGACTTTGCACCTTGCCTAGTCTCATCATTGCATTTTTTTGTGTCGTATTTGTCCACCAGACCAAAGACTACAAAACGTTCGTCTGCATCATATTTTGAATGATGTAATTTCTCCCGATTGATAGGTCGCGTTTGCACGTGATCCAAACGTCAACTAATCAAATTTCCTAAGTCAAAGTACCTATAGGGTTAACGTTTTGTAATACATGTAAACGGTTCATTATTGTGATATTTTGTTTAGGATTAATCTTAGACCTGCCTTTTTTTCAATTTCTTCTAACTAGAAGGACATTACTAATCAATGACGCACACCAAGAATGGTATTTATATGAATTCTATTTCACTATTTATCTTCAAAAATGCAACAAATAATATGGAACTCACCTGTTCTATGCAATTCTATGCAAAGGTTGCGTGGAAGAGCGCTACTTTGCTGGTGCTTCTCGTATGAGAACATCATCTAAGAGCGAACGTCGCCTTTGCATGTATTGTATTTTTATAACACAGCAATAAAGTCATTTATTATTATTATTATCTCATGGTGAGATTCTCTCTAGTACATTAAAAATAGGAAACAAGATATCAACGTTTTGGAAAATTCCCCTTGGCTCAAAAAGGGTGAACGGAATAATCTTCGGTTCTCAAGTAAAGATAAGAAAGTAGGAAAATAAGACAGGATTATTCCAGTATCTCGGATAACAAATAGATATTTTAATTCTCTCTATTCTATTTTTCTTAATTAATTGATTGATTGATTGATAAAGGGTTAAAACCACCAATCAATTCGACAGCCAAAATTCGTTGCGTACTATTTAGATGTCAGTGATTAATTTATTATTATTTTATCTCGAAATTCAATCACAGGGACGTATCATTTTCCTTTTTTGCTTCGCTTCCAACTTCGATGAAGCAATCACATACAACTAATTTTAAATTAGTTATATAATTTGTTGCTGTATAAATGGTGTATGTATAAACTTGGCAGAGATACATTTTTTCAAATCATTTTATTTCGAGTATATATTATATACCTACTTGTTTTGTAGATAACCTTGCATATATATGAATTCTCAAATCCTCGATAAGTAGATTCTGATCGATAAAATTAGATAATAAAAATGGGGAAATCAATTTTCCAGGAACTAGTGTTTATAGAAATTGTAGAAATGTATATACAAGGTGCAGAGATAACAAAGTCATTATC
>CAJUYI010000067.1:248570-303287 GCA_910591695.1 Galerucella pusilla
GTATTACTACTGACAATTTCAATATAATAATTTACAAGTTTCAACATTCACCACGTAGTAAAAATAATAAGAAGGAAATAGTAGATTGTGTCACAAGGACAGAAAATGAGCTTTAGCAGGCCAACATTGTTAGATGATGATGGTTAAAGGCTGCTAAAGCGTTTCCTGCCAAATAAACCAAAAAACAGAAAAATATAACAAAAAACTTTGACATACACTGCTTTTATTTAAATAAAACGTCAAAGTCATCAAGTGACAGTTGGTGAAAATCTCCAAAAATCGTTATCTATGTTATGAATGTCTTTTTGACCTCGATCTGAGAAAGTACAGGGGATTTGATGCTTTTCACTCCATCCGTTCTAAAGAGACAAAATTGACGCTAAGAGTACCTCAAGTTAAACTTTAATGTGTTTATACAGGGTGTTTCAAAATTCATGCGACAAAATTTTGGAGGTGATTGAAATTAAGGTATTTCCTATAACAAAATTTGCTCAGCCCACCCCTTTCCGAGATATCACCCTTAAAACCTGGTGACTAGAATTAAGTTTTTTTTTTTAATTTCAGTAAAGCTAGAAACTTGGAATTCTGTAATTTTCGTGCACTCCAAAGGGACTAACCCCGGGTTCCTTTTCAAAATTCCTGTTACATTATACGGGGGTGAAATTAGCAGCCCCTACTTTATATCATATCAAAACTTTTTTTTGAGTTTAAGTGTTATGAAATAAAATTTAACTTAAAATCCTTGTTTTATTTAAAAACTTTTTTAATTAGGTATTGCATTTTTTCACATAATTTATAATATTTTTAATTAATTGAGTGGAAAATAGTGAAGATGTAAAATGTTATACGATTCATAGGAAATGCTGGAAATGCACGAAAATTACAGAAAGTTTCTAGTTTTACTGAAATTTTAGAAAAAAATCCCAACTAGTAAAATGGAATTTCAAGAGGACTGAATTGTTGTATAACAGTCGAATAGCGTTAAGGACTGATTTTTTATTAGGCCTTTTGTTGCGATAATTTTGTTTTTCAAAGAAAATTGTTCTATTAAATGATTCTATAGTGACTTTTACAATATATGCTATAAAGCATTATACGATCAATTCTTTTAAAATGATATAATATCATTTTATAAGACTTTTATACCTATTGTATAAGAGTTCTATAATAGACTATATAACTAACAGCTACAACAATAATAGTTACTTAAGCTTGTCTTATTGAAGCTGTATAATGTTGTGTAATAAATATTGTATAGCATTAAATAGCGTTGCAGTATAAAACAATCTTTAGTTGTATAGTGCCTAAATATTCTTCGTTATAAAACAGTTATCGTATACCGATCCATTTTACAATAAAATATTGTTTAAGGCATTTCTTTGGGATGAAATTGTTGTATTATAAATCGCCATGTTTAAATAAGCAATTCTTGTACCGCTATCGCCGCCATTATGATCAATTGAGTTGGAAACGTGAAACTATATTGAAAAATGTGACTATCATTATTTAGAGAATTATATTGTGAAAGAATATCCATATGAAGTGATAAACTATTGAAATCATAAAAAAAATTATTTTAGGATTTTCTATTTTATTATTATTTTTAAGTATATACTTGAAACTTTACCAGAATTGAAGCGCTTCATTTTCTTGCCAAATATATACCTATAATCTATCAGTAAAATTTGCGGCGCATTAAAATTAGTGCTATTAAACCATCCAAATAAAATTATAATTTTTACTATCGATGTCTGCTAGATGACAAAATGTTTGCTTTGTGCTCGAAATAACAGCATTATAAAAAAATATATTGCATTATACAACCATTTTGTAAGACCTTCATAGTGCCGCTTCAATCTCAGTTTATAGATGTGACTACATGACACACTATTAAATCATTTTATAATAGCTGTATAAATGATTATAAAACAGTCGATTAAGAGTTGTATAAATGTGTTTTAAACAGAGTTGTATAAACTTTTAATAGCACTGTTATACAACCAAACAGTTGTATAAAAATTGGCCCTTTTTAGTTGTATAAGGATCATTTAATTGTTTTGTAGACCGTTATAAGAATTTCAGTATCCTCTAAGATATATCTTGTATCTGTTTATACAAAGCTTATAGAATTTAAATTGCTACTTGGGATAGAAACTTAATTTAAGTCACCACTTTGTCGCATAAATTTAGAAAAACCCTGTATATTTTTTAAAATTGATATGTGACCTGGTATTACTAACTCAATATTTATTTTTAAAATTAAGTTGAAATTTTTCAAGGTTAAATTAATTTGTTATTTCATTATTATTGTTTGCTCAGTGATATCCATTGTTTGTTTAATTATTAGACGAGCGCTGACACTTCTTATACTTTAAATATACTCCCAAAATTACGTTAATCATGGAATTTAAAAAATAATTTCCACATATTCTACAGGTTGAAATTATTTTACACCCTGTGGATTGTGAATTGTTTTCCGGTTCGTTGAACTTAATTATCTACTTCATATTTTTTTGATAATTTAATTATAATCAGTTGTTACGTAAAACTATGTAAGTATTTAACAACAGCAAAAAATAATTTCTCAAAAAGTCACGATCAATTATTATACAACAATTAGAATACATGGTTAATCTGAAATAATTGACATCAAATATAATGCGTCATAGGATATTTTTTTATAAAAAGAAAAAGTGAAAAACAGTTGTTACATACAATTTTCTTTACTTTTTCCTGTCATAATTACAGCATGTATTAATACTCTTGGACATCTGGCCCGTAACCAGTCAGTTAAAAATTTTCAAAAAATGTCAAATCGCAAAATTTCCAACAAAAAAATTTTGTATAGTCATGAAATCCGTGAAATGAAGTTTTTTGAAACAATAAATTTACTTGTCGACTTAATTTCTTTATAAAATACTTTAATTTGTTTGAAACTTCATTATATTTGAACTAATATAAACAATATAAAAGAATATACCTACATATAGAGGGGAATTGAAAAAATTAATATTTTACTCTTTTTTATGGCTGGTCAATAAACTAAAATGTGAAACTATAGTACCCATTGAAACTATAATATGTAATTACAGTTAAACACAATGCAATTGACAAATTACATTCCTTTGCTATCAAAAATATTGGAAAACAATTGTTTCTCTACAATACTAAAATTATTCAGTATATGGATCTTCATCGAGTGTAAGCATCATCTATTCAATTATCTTTTCATCTTCAAATAGAGTCATGAGATTTTCGAAAAAACTCAATTTTAACTTAAAAACTCGGGTAAATACCATAAAATTATGCAACTGAAATTTTAGGAGAGTACTCTAGAAACACTAGGTACTGTAAAATTTTTTTATAGACATGAAATTAAGCATAAAATCCGGGAGATTGGCAGGTCGCCTCTGTATTCGATATAATTATATTAATTATCTCTACACCTTCAAATAGTGCCCTGAAATTTTAGAAATAACGCCATTTTTAACTTAAAATGTCTCGCGAATACCACAAACCGTTCACTCAACGCACAAACCGATGAATATTAAACTGGAAATTTAGAAGACTAGTCCCAACAGAACAATCTACAGGAAGAAAATTCCGCAGTACCATAACCTGGAGAGTTTACTTTTTCCAAATCGTCGAAATAAGATTATTAAAAACAACCAAAACTGCAAATTTTACATATATGGATGAATTTTGAGTCGATATTTTCAAAATATAGAAAGAGCTGTGACAAAAACTTTTTTTCTCTTTTTGGGAGCTGTTCTTATGCCGAGAGCACTTCAGCCTGTTGGCTTATTGTACTCTATTCCCACATTAAGTCTAACCACCCCAGTCATTCCCGTACCTTTGTGTAGACGATACAGGTCAACAGGATGCGTGCCATATGATTCAGACGGCTCATTGGCCTGTCTGACTCCTGGAGTCCAATGTCTCATGATTTATAGATTCCGTAACGTAACGTAAGGTAACAGTTTCCTTCTACAAGCATTACCGTGAAACGAGAAAAATATGACGTTACTTTTTTTAAAAATGGAGGATTATGATTATTTGGCAATTTCTGCAATTCTTTGATGCGCAGCATCAATAAGAATTTCCACAAACCGAAGGAAATGCCGTCAAATCATTCAAAACTAACCTCACCTTCCTTTTGTCATCTTACCACAACGCAACTTCAAAAAGATGAAATTGGGTATCTCTAGCCATAGCGTTACAGCCGCGATCAGCGTCATGCGTAAGGGTAATCTATGAATGTTACTGGGGTCGTCCTGTGAATTATCTTTTAACATATCACGGAAATCCTTGCGTTACGTTATGTTACGTTACGGTGTCACAGTCAAACAGCACGTGGTTTGCGGTCGCGGTCTCCATGCCACAAAGTCTGCAGCCTAGATCCCCGTTGTACAGCCCCGTTTTATGCAGATCATCTTACCGAAGCATTACGCATTAGGTAACCTGTATCGTACTTAGAAATATAAACAAATATAAACTTGAATTTTTTCACGCATGGATTCCTGAAAAAAATGTTGACGACCTTGTTAGGCACTGAAAATTTTGTTTTCAAGCGATTTTCATAGTCATATCGTTGACTTACATCTTTGACAACTCGGTTTTTTCCAGGTGCTTGTTAACTGAAGCAGATTTTTCTATATACAGATCGCGAAAAGTCGATACATACGATTTACACAAGTAGGACAAGGAAAATATGAGTGGAACTACTTGAAAGATACAGAAGGTTAATTATGCGCAGTCAGCGTTGGGCATGTGATCAGTTCCAGCTACCAATCTGATATGAAAACAGCGTTGCCAGTTTAAAATTTTTGGTACTTTCTAAGGAATAAATGACTTATTTTGCATTTGACTCTTAACACGGGATAACGCCGTATTTAGAGGGAGATAATCAAGATTGGTAATATTATTGACCTTTGAAAAATAAGTGAGATCGACACAATTAAGAATAAAATAATATATTTCGAAACAAATTTGGACAAATTACAATCTGCCATAAATAAAATCAATACACTGCTTTCGATTTAACAATTAGTTTAAGGATCCTCAAAGTAAATTAAAATTATATAATGATAATACACCTACTTTTAAAACAAGAAATGTTAAAGATATTAATGAGAATGATTTTGAAAAAGCCTTACATGAAAAACCTTGGAAACGTGAGATAAATGTAAATGACCTGCTGGCAAAATTTTATGAAAATATTACTTCTGTTTTGAATAATTTTGCTCCAGAAATAACTATATGTAAGAGGGTTGGTTATGAATGGTATGATAATGAAATACTTACATTCTTTACAAAAATCAAGAGATCTGGCATATAAAAGGGATATAATTACAGGTATGGCTACCGATTGGGTAAAGTATAAATATAAAAGAAACCAAGCTGTTAGTTTAATACGATCAAAGAAAAGGTTATATTTTGAAAACTTAATAGATAGAAACAAAGGAAATAGTAGAAAAATGTGGCAAGGTATTAAAAAAGTAATGGGTAAAGAAAAGGGCGAGATGATACAAGCTGTATACTTTAATGATATATTAGTGGAAGATGATAAATCATTAGCCGATTCATTTAATAATTATTTCGTACAAAGTATAGAACTAATAATAGCTAATAAGGATCATGATCTGAATAAAAGAAATCATGTTATTATTAATAACCAAATAACACCTTCATACAACTTTCAAAAAATAACCCAACAAAAAGTAAAAAGTTTAATACTAAATTTGCAAAAAGATTATTCAACAGATGAGATTACCAAAACCATTATGCTGAATGGCTTAAATACTCTATTAGTGATAAATTAACAGATATAATAAATTTAATTATAGAACAAAGTAAATTTCCTGACTTGTGGAAAACATCAATTATTGTACCTATTCAAAAGATAACAAAAATACAAAAAAATGTGATGAATTCAGAACAATTAACATGTTGCCTCTTTGTGAAAAAATAATAGAATTATACATAAAGGAACTTCTCCTAGAACATATTAACAATAACAATATTTTAATTGAAAATCAGTCTGGTTTTAGAAAGAAACATTGTTGTGAGTCTGCATTACAACTGGTTGTCTCAAAGTGGAAGGAATCTATAGATTCAAAAAAAGTCATTTGTACTGTTTTTCTTGATTTTAAAAGAGCGTTTGAGACAATAAACAGGGACTTGTTAATCAAAAAACTGAAAAAATATGGTATACTTGGAAATGCACAAGAATGGTTAAGCAGTTACTTGAAAAATCGTTACCAACGAGTAAAAGTGAATAATTTTCAGTCCAGTGAACTTCTTGTGAAGTATGGAGTCCCTCAAGGAACAGTATTGGGGCCTCTTCTTTTCATTTTATATATCAATGATATTGTTAACTTTTGTGATATTCCATTAGTTTTAAATTTATTTGCTGATGACACTACAATTTCAGTAGAGGGTGAAAATGTGGAAGAGACAATGAATAAAATGCAAAATATTATTAAATTGTTGGAATTGTGGCTTATTGATAATGATTTGTATGTAAACACAAATAAAACAGTGGTGATGTTGTTTAACAACAATAAACGTAATGTTGCATGCGATATTAAGTTGTTCGGTCTGTCCTTAAAACTTGTTACTGAATGTAAATACTTAGGTGTTATTATCGATAAGGATTTGAATTTTAAAAACATGGTCAGTATGTTCTTAAGAAAATTAGTAAAAAAATCAATTATTTCAGGAGAATAAGTTCAAATCTATCTATAATGACAAGAGTAACATTATATAAAACCATAATTGCACCACATTTTGAGTATTGTCCAACAATTTTATATTATTTGAGCCAGTCTGAGAAGTCTAAATGACAGATTTTACAAAATAAAGCAATGAGGGTTATTTTAAGAGTAAATAGGTACACTGGTATTAAAGATATGCTTGACCGTTTAGGATTTATGAGTGTTAATCAGCGAATGGTTTTACAGAACGTAATTTTTATTTTTAAAATAATTCATAATATGTTACCAAAATATATGTTTTGTTAGAGATATACATACTCACAACACTAGAACATCTAGTAACATATATATACCGACTACAAGAACTAGTTCAACACAAAATTCTCTATTTTACAAAGGTTTATTGTTGTATAATAATTTGCCAATTTCTATAAAATCGTGTATCACCCTTGACACTTTCATAAGAGAAGCTTTTAATTATGTAAAAATGAATTAATTGTAATTATATTATATCCAATTATTTGACATGTAATCAGTACATAGTGTAGAATTATTTAATATATCAATTTTTTGAAAATTTTTTGTTTGTAATAGCATTATTGCTTAATAAACTATCTATCTATCTAATTATTGGTATTTAACATTGTTGCCGACAAAAATTGGGAATAACTTTTACAGATAAGTACATGTAGCAACAACTGACTGCGCCCAATTATTCTTCTCTCTCTATCTCTTTCAAGTAGTTTTTTCTAATATTTCCCTTGTAGTACTTGTGCAAATCATACGTCGCGAATAAAATTTTTTGGCAACCTGTATATATAGAACCTGTCTCCTCCATACCAACACCACTGCCTGGCAATAATTTTTGTGGCGTTATAATACCTTCTAACATTTTGAAAATTGTTGACAGCACGATATTTTTTAAATGATAAGGAGTTTATTTGCAGCATACGTCAATAAGTGGTTGTATAACAAAAAGCGGGGTATCCAAAATAAAAAAATAAAATGAAATAAAATTTTTCAGTCTGCCAGATAAAATCTGGACAGGAAATTATAATTTTTTATAAACAGTATCGCTATCTTAACGTCAATAACTGTTGTACCTATATATCACATCAAAAATTCAGTGGGTAAGATATACCAATGAATGATTGAATCGACGCCAACAGTATACAGAACCGTCTCCAAATTATTTTCTCCTATTGAATATTTGTATAAATATACTTTTTGGGATCACCCTGTGTTGATGAAGTTTTATAATCTAGGTGCTATTAATGAAGACGATTCCAATATACACTGTTATTTAGAAGATGCGACATAGGGATTCCTGTACAAAACTGTCAAACGCGAGCTAATTTTTTTACCAAATAGCGTTTATGAAAAATAATAACAGATTTGGAAAGGTTGTTAAAAAATAGGCTCAAACGCACTTTTATTTCTATTAAATTAGCTCTCGTTTAATAAAAAAATTGATAGCTATGTTTAAAAAAGTCGAACTCTATTCTCATACCACTTTCGAATACTTTTAACCGCGTAGGAGATAGCCAGACGGGTAGAAGCACGGGAATTTTGAAAGTTAAACGTGAAGTATCGCGGTTCGATTCCCCGCTGTGGCGTTTTCAGTATATGAAAGTGTTATAAAAATGGTGTACTACTGTTTTAAAGATAATCATACATTTTTTCATTAAACCAAAGCGAATTTAAGAAAATTGAAAGGGAATTTGAATTTATTTTTCAACGACCTTTCCAAATCTGTTATTATTCTCCATGAACGCTATTTGGTAAAAAACTTAGTTAGCGTTTGACATTTTTGTACAGGAATCCATCGCATCGAATGACATTTGTCGTATTCGACATATGTCGATAGAAATTGTCGCACAACATTGGCATCTGGCATTCTCAAATGGGTTCGACATCTGAGTCGCATGAGATAAATTTTGTCTAATAATATGAACTGGCAACGCCGAAATTTCGATATTATATCGTGTTCCATGCCATTTCTCTTGTAAAGTTGTAAAATAATGAAATGACAGTAGTAGTTGTATGATATGTGATGACAGTGATGATTTGGTTATTTGTTAGAAGTTAGAATGTTCAATGTACTTACTCGAATGTAGAACAAGAATAACAAGATAAACATGGAAAGTGGAACCAAAAAAAAATTATTGCACCCAAAACCAAAAACGAGCATTGATAAATTTAATGCAAGGAAAAGAAAATGAGCCTCTTTTATCTGGAAAATTTTCCCCAAATTTTACCATTCAAATTGCAAGGAATAAGTGGCAGAATATTGCCCCCATTCTAAATTCTGCTTCTTTTGACATGTATAACGTT
Organism: Galerucella pusilla; assembly: GCA_910591695.1. NCBI lineage: Eukaryota > Metazoa > Arthropoda > Insecta > Coleoptera > Chrysomelidae > Galerucella > Galerucella pusilla. Next base: position 257,621 of record CAJUYI010000067.1, read on the forward strand.
AATCTATAAATTTCGCAAGTAATGAAATTCTCGCATTCGACATAAATTGTCGACTGCCTTTGACCATTCTACAATTTGTCTATCAAAAATTGGCGAAGGCGACATTTGAGAATAAGAATATTCAGATTTTATTCGACAAAGAGGATTTCTCGCATGCGACAAAATATGTCACGGTTTGAGAATAGGATTACAGATTCTGTAGCTTATAGGTAAATTCTCAGAATCCCAACAATAATCTATAAATTATTTATGCTACGTAAATTTTTCATTTTCATTATTGTGTTATATGTCGAATACGACAAATGTCATTCAACATTCGAGAATAGGCCCCTGTAACTTGAACTTTTACACATTTGTGAAATTTGCCATTCTGGAACCAAATCTGTAAGAGTCATAGTTACAGATCTTTACCTTATAGGTTCCAACTTCACTTCTGTTTATTATGTCAAAATTCTAACCTCAAAACCATTAAAAGTATTCAACAGCTGTGTGTACCAACCTGGTAAACCTTAATACTATTTGATATTTACACAATTTGTAATAAAAGAATGGCGTAAGTAAATTACTGAAATGACATATTTTACATGTTATTTATTTATTTAAATATACGTATTTTGTAGAACACAAGGTGTAAAAAGAAAAATGACCATAAATACGTATCCAGGAGCAATTGGAGTTATACCACCGTACACTAACTACCGACAAGTAAATTCACTTCGTCGATTTATGGGTTACCGAAAATTTCGTCATCTGGCGAGTTCTGGCTAGTTTAAATCGAGTATTGAATGTAGTAGATAGAGATTTACGTGTAAGGCGTTCCGATGCAAGTGAATTCACTTGTCGGTAGTTGGTGTACGGTGGTTATACTTACAATTCTTGGAAAATGATTACATTTTCGCAGTAATATTATAAACCCCACTTTAGATCCCAATCATTCAATAAAAAAGTGGAAAGAGCTAGTTTAGCAATTGAAGGCGCCATTATTTAAATTAAAACTAAAAACTCTACAATTTTTTAACTAATAATCCAACAAAAATAATAATATTAATAATACAACGCTCTGTACCACACCCTGTACTGCTTACAGTGACAGATGTCCAGCCCGTAAATATTTACGAATCTTTAAGGAATCTGTAAGTAACGGGTAAGGTTAAAAGGGCATTTCCTGTAACTTTTACAGATTTCGGCTTATAGATCTTACAGATGTTCTCAGAATTCCACTATATATTTTATCATATTATTCTTGTTTGCAATTATAAGGGACAATATCAGTTATAGACCGGTTTCGACGTATTTGTGTCTCATCAGTACAAGATAGATATTCACCATCCGAGAGCTCTGTGAGCATAGTCCCCCGGACTGAATACGATGAAATTTCAATCAATACTATATCCTTCAGTGGAGCTATTTGCTATAGAATATAGTTCAGATCCCTTTGTAAGATGGATATCCTATAATTTTCTCCTGGCTGTTATAACAATTTCTATAGGATATTCCGAAGTCAGTGAAACCACACATGAGACTCCACATTAACGGCGATGCTACTGTCCCTATGGACATCTTCTGGGAACAATGTCTTTACTTATCCACGTCTCTGCTACTCTCGTGGAGCAATTTTGACATCCATTTGGATATTGTGCTTTGTACACATTTCCTTCTTTGTCCGTACTTACATACTACAGTTGCTTAGTTATCTAAGGCACATCGGATATCCTCCGTCGAAACCGTAATCTACAAGTAATATTGTCCCTTCTAACTACAAACCTGATTGGTTATATTTTACACATATCCTAACCCCGTTCAACTGTAATTAATTGTCTGTCGGGGCATATAGCCCGAGAAGTATATGTTGCTTCTTAGTGAACGGTCTACTTTTAAAAAGGTAATTTTCAAATTTGTAAGTTTATTTATGATAAAAAGACGATGACGTTGCAAAACAAAATATTGTGATGTTGCCAAGCTGTAGTTTTTTTTCTTTACTTAAACATTAAAAACATTCAATCATTCACATTATTTGAACATGTAACAATAATAATTAATGAATACAAAAATACAAATAGCGAATACAATCACTTACGTCTCTTGCAGCAGTAAGCGGGAGAAGTGGTCCTCCATTTCAGCATTCTCGTTAAAAATAGCTTAACAAAGATGTTATCATCTCTTGACATTCACTGTTCAGTTGCTTTTGCATTTTATTAACTATACACTGCAGATGTGCCTAAATAATTGGTTATGAAAATAACCGTTTTTTTAATCTTGAAGAAACAATGAATTTAAAAGCACCAAAAAAACTTGTAAATATTAAACGTTAATATTAGACGATGATCGAATGTCAATAAACGTCAAAACAAACTGGAGAATTTTACCAGTTGATTTGACAACGTCTTGAAGTTTGCCAACCCGTTAGCTGTAAATTGCCCTGACTGTTGAGGATAAATTGTATTTACGGCTGGTAAATTAATATTTATTCTGATGAGCAGAAAAGTAACTAAAAATGACATCATCGTCTTTTTATCGTAAAAATCCTTTAATAGTATAATGCTATTATCTTCACATCTATATTTTAATGTAATTTTGCTGGTATGTTATTTTACTCAGTTTTTTCATTTTTTTTAGTTGACCAATCCTGGATCTCTTGTTCGTTTGCTATTTTTAGTATTGTTCTTCACCGGTTCATATTTCTATTGTTTTCTGTTCCATGCGTACAAATTCCTCTGCTTTTTATCAGATCCATGTTATACAGGGTGATTCATTAAGAATGTCCAATCTCTGAACTGTAGAATCTAGACCTCAAAATATGATGATTCTGCACAACATGCCTCATGCAAATATTGCTAGTTTCCGAGATACGGTTCAAAGTTTAAATTTAAATTTTGATTTTCGCAATAATTTTTTTTTATTTCTTCACAATTTCTCTTTGAAAATTGGCAATTTTACGTTTTTTTGGCATGAGGAATTATAATTTGCACTCTAATTTAACATTGATAATAGAGGGCGCTAGTTACGCTTGTTTGTGTTAATTAAATCAAAGTAAACTTATTTTGGGCTAAACTTACAACTGAAATAATAAAAAAAATATTGAAAAGCGTTAAGTTCTACAAAAAAAGTTACTCTTCTTTGATTGGTGTAACTCAATCGGTTATCGAGTTATTTGCTTCTAAAAAGTTCAATAAATTTCATTAAAAAATTTATTATTCTTCAAATATGTAACAATAACAAATTTGTAAACAAAAATAAAAAACTTCAAAGCAAATGCTCAAAATGCCCACCATTTACTTCAATACACTTTATGATCCGCTTTCGTAAAGATCTCTTAATATCAAATAATCCTTGTCTATTATTTTTAATTACATCCGCGGCTTCTTCTATTTTTCGTCGCAGTTGTGGAGGAGAAGTAATTTTTCCTTTGTAAACTAATGCCTCCATTTGCGACCAAATTGAAAAATCCATAGGCCTCTTGGTGGCCAAGCAAACTCACTTCCACGACCAATCCATCGATGCGGAAACTGTTCGTTTAAGTATTAACGAACTTGCAAAGAATAATGTGGTGGTGCTCCGTCGTGCAAAAACCACATATTCTGTCTTAAAGCGAGAGGTATATCCCCTAGTAATTCGTGTAAATGTTCTTGAAGAGAATCTAAATAAAGAGGTCCATTTAAATTGGTTGGTAGTTCAAAAGGATCTATTAAATACCCACATATTACACCACACCAAATGTTAACCTCAAACTTGTGCTGAAAATGTGTTTCCCTCATAGCATGTGGATTTTCAGAATCCCACAATTTTTTTTTGATATAATTAAATATTCCTCGTCTGGTAAACGTTGCCTCATCAGTGAAAAGAATTGTATCCAGAAAATCTGGGTTAACATTTTGTTTATCTTGCAAAAAGTGGGCAAATTGTAGACGCTTAGGTAAATCTTGAGGTAATAAATTCTGAACAGGAGTGTGATGATATGGATGCAATTTTTCCCTCTTCAGTATTCTAAAAATAGATGATTGGCTTATGCCTGTTTGCAGACTTAATCGGCAAGTACTGATATCTGGATTCTCCGTAACACAAATTAAAATTTCATATTCTTCATCGGCAGTGATTTTTTTGTAGCACCGTGCTCAGTTTTAGATCGTAAAGACCCCGTTTCACCTAAGCGGTTGTAAATATTTCGGTATAGTTTGTAATTGGGCTGCCTTTGATTTGGGTATAATTGTGAATACCTTCGAGCCGCAGCTGGACCACTATAATTTGACTGAGCAAACACACAAATCATATCGCGCATCTCATTATTGGAAAAATCGTTATGCCTTGGCATTATTTGATAAATAACTATTACACTTGTTAATTGTGGCATGTATCACAATCAAAATTACGCAATGTTAAAACAACAGTAAAACCTTGGCCCTATACAAATCTTGATAGAGCATCACAAGTAATATTATCAAGACTCCGATAAGGCCATACCAACATCACTCATAGTTATATTATTAAAAAAACTGAACCTCCACAGTGTGAACTATGTAATTGCCAATTAACTGTAAAACACATCCTAGTAGAATGCCCAATTTTCAATCAAGCAAGGATAAAAAATAATTTTAGCAATAAATTAGATGTAGTACTCGGTGTAAATTGTAATGTCCAAAATTTAATAACCCATCTCAAGGACATAAATATTTTATCCAAATTGTAATCTAGAATAATTATATTGTCGCTAATAACCCTAGAGGTTGGTGCGACTGAAAATAAAAAAATAAATAATTACTGAATTGTTAATAAATGGTATACTAATGTATTACTTATTCTTATTATTATCCAATTTTTGCTTCTACACAAACTGTCTAAAAGTGACATAAGCCTACTTGAAAAGAAAACGAAAAATAAACCACGGCTTAATTCACGAATGCGATTTTGATATTACGAAAGCGGATCATAAAGTGTATTGAAGTAGTGGTGAGCATTTTGAGAATTTGCTTTGAAGTTTTTTATTTTTATTTACAAATTTGTTATTGTTACATATTCAAGGAATAATAAAATTTTTTATGAAAAAATTAAAATTCATTGAACTTTTTAGAAACAAATAACTCGATAACCGATTGAGTTACACGAATCAAAGAAGAGTAACCTTTTTTTGTAGAATTTAACGCTTTTTAATATTTTTTTATTATTTTAGTTGTAAGTTCAGCCCAAAAAAAGTTTACTTTGATTTAATTAACACAAACAAGTGTAACTACCGCCCTCTATTAGCAATGTTAAATTATAAGTGCAAATTATGATTCCTCGTGCCAAAAAACGTAAAATTGCCAATTTTCAAAGAGAAATTGTGAAAACATAAAAAATTATTGCGAAAATCAAAATTTAAATTTAAACTTCGAACACCCCGTATCTCGGAAACTAGCAATATTTGCAAAAGGCATGTTGAGCCGAATCATAATATTTCGAGGTCTAGAATCTACAGTTCAGAGATTAGACATTCTTAATGAATCACCTTGCATATTGTTATTTTCTTTATATGCTTTTCTTACGAACTCCTTGCACGCCCTGTATGTTACATCAAAATATCAATTTCAAAATAATAAACCCGTCTAATAATTTTAACGTTCATATCTAGTTAGCAGCTAATTTCGTTCACGCGACAATATACTTCATCCATATGATTTTATTGGCGCCAGATAATAGATTTATTTTGATCGGTATTCATTATCCAAGCTTTCTTTATTACCAATTATATGAGGTACTTCATGTAATTGAACACCGAGTACGTAAATATTAGAGGTCCGTTTGATTTTACCGTTGACATTAAAAAAACGATTTTCTTCTACAAATATTGTTTGAAAAGGAAAATGGTGATTAAATACTATGGGCTGGTCAATCAGTTTAAACAACGGACTACAATACTCATATCAACTTCCTCCAGTGTAATATTGGAAGAAATAGGTAAAGCCAAGAAAAAAAGAGATCTGACCATTTGAAAGATCTAGTAGGGCTTAGACAATTAAATATTCTTCTGGGTGACTACAACCTGTTGAGATCAAATGAATGCATAAGTCAAAGTAAACTGCACTAAGAGTTTTAACAGGGATCCTAACAGGACATTGTCGCCTGAATGGGCACTTGAAAAAGCTGAAAATAGTGGGGGAAGAACAATGTAGATTTTGTGGCATGGAAGAAGAAACCTCTATCCACATACTTTCGGCACAGCACCTAGAGATTACTGGAACATTTAACTAAGTTGAAGTCTGCAGATATCCTAAAGTTCCTCCGGGAAATAGGACGAAGTAAGGGGGCACAACAGATCTTTTAGGTTCCAGTTAATGTAACCCCAAAATACATACCTACTCATATCGACGGCTTTTAGCTAAGCATATTCGTGCAAACGTACAACCATTGTAAAACACTCAAAGCGTGTTAAACAGTATTTATATGTGAGAGATTGTCATTATGAGATGAATAATTCTCAAAATTACATGGATAGAAGAATAACTTCATCTCAAAATACTTCACCAGTCACAAACATAAATTCATTTTAGTTAAGTAACAAGGTATAAACAATATCAAAGTATACAGGGTGCGGCAGATAAACGGTCAATTAGAGATATCTCGAGAACTAAAGGTATCTGAAATATGAAAATTGGCATGAAGGGGTTTTGAATAATGAGCTATTCAATGAAAATATTGCCGTCACCATTCTACTTCCGGTTATACCGGAAGTCGCACATAACTTTGTAATTTTTAATGGAAGACCCTGTATATTTTTTAAATTTAGGAATATTTACGTTATTCTGAACATTTTTTGTTAATACTTCCCTATACCTATTTTGAACCGTTTTTGAGTTGTAATGTTTTTTATATGAAAATGACACTTTTTTACCATGTACATAAAATTCAATATCCTCTAATATAATTTGAATAGAAGTTTAAATTTCTTAGGAACTATTTACCACATACCGCTGTATTGTTTACACTGTGGAGTTACCTTTTTTATTATACAGGGTGCTGTCAAAATTGGAATAAAAACGGAATCCACAATCTTCGCGTAATTCCTTTTTTTCAAATGGGACACCCTGTACGTGATTATTAATTTTAGAAGAATACGTTGTCCACTATCGATATGTAATGCTATTCCCTATACCTATCTCCTGCAGTTTTCAAATAAATCAGCTTTATACATTTTTGTCACAAAAAATTAATTTTATTATCTATGTGGTATTAATTTATTGAGTTAAACACTCGGTTAAACATTGAACAATTATACAGATACTATCAAAGTTAATAAGGTACTAGCTTGTTAATTCAACAAATGTTTAAAGTGTTGCCCATCAACTTCCAAACATTTATAGACTCTCTTAAGGATGAATTTGGATGAGCTGCAAAATATCCCCCTATTTGTAAATCCTCATTATCGACATGGGTCTTGAACTTATTTCTTTTACTTTTAAACTGACCAAACTGGGAACAGTTGTGTAGCAAACGTTTTACAGTTTTATGATTTGGTCGAGGCTTTTCAGGATATCTCTCAGCAAACACACGGCAAGTTCTGGATATCATTCTGTTATTACTCACCGTGAATCATAATTAAATTTAAAAAATCATCATTTGTATATCCTAAATGTGTCATTATTATTTTGTTAAGAAAATTAAAGGCAAACTATTATTATACCTTTCACACAACGGCATACAACAAGGTGACTATTAAACATTAACAATAACTGTCATTTGTCAGAATATTCCATAGGCGACTTGATAAATTAATTTTTTGTGACAAAACTGTATAAAGCTGATTTATTTGAAAACTGCTGGAGATAGGTATAGGGAATAGTAATACATATCGATAGTGGATAACGTATTCTTCTAAAATGAATAATCACATACAGGGTGTCCCATTTGAAAAAAAGGAATTACGCGTAGATTGTGGATTCTGTTTTTATTCCAATTTTGACAGCACCCTGTATAATAAAAAAGGTAACTTCACAGTGTAAACGATAAAGCGGTATGTGGTAAATAGTTCCTGAGAAATTTAAACTTTTATTCAAATTACATTAGAGGATATTGAATTTTATGTACATGGTAAAAAAGTGTCATTTTCATATAAAAAACATTACAATTCAAAAACGGTTCAAGATAGGTATAGGGAAGTATCAACAAAAAATGTTCAGAATAACGTAAATATTCCTAAAATTTAAAAATATACAGGGTCTTCCATTAAAAATTACAAAGTTATGTGCGACTTCCGGTATAACCGGAAGTAGAATATTTTCATTGAATAGCTCATTATTCAAAACCCCTTCATGCCAACTTTCATAATTCAGATACCTTTAGTTCTCTAGATATTTCTAATTGACCGTTTATCTGCCGCACCCTGTATATGGTGGAGTTTGGAAAAAATATAATTTGCTATTTTCTATAGCTTTTCAATAAACTAAAATGTGAAACTATAAAGTGTAATTACAGTTAAGCATAGTTAATCACAATGCAATTACATTCGTTTGCTATCAAAAACATTGGATAACAATATTAAATTTTAAATAGTGTGAAGTAAGAGTATAACTTTTGCAGATGGATTTCAGTAGGTAGTAAGCCAAAAAAATGTATTCTGTACTTTTATTTTGTTAGTAAGGTAAAGTGCCCTATTACTGACCACTTAAGCAAATATTTTAGACATCATGTAGTGCAAAATATGTACTAAACGGTCTATAGCTTTTTTAAAAACTGTTCCATATAGATCTAATCTTCTACTTTTTTAAAAGTCATGTACATTTCGAATAAATTATATATAAATAAGATAAATACGATTTAAAAGGCAAAAAATACAAAGAACCAATTTATGACCATTACCAAAGGTCTCATAACCAATTCCTAACCGCTCAGTATACCAAATATTGACTTTAGGTATTTACTTAGTAGTAAAAAGCGTCTTCTAAATCATGAGTTTATTCATAAAAAAGTAAATAAAATAAAATCTTCAAGAACTATTAAAAACAGTGTTCCATCAAAATTAATGAAAATATTTTATGAAAACTAAAACAATAATTTGTGAAAACAAAATTTCTCATTAAAACAAATAAACAATATTCATTCAAGTATTTATTGCACATATGTAGCAATTATAGAGTTTGCATTTCGGAAACACAGTAAATTCCTCGTTTGTTCAAAATCTTTGGTTCATTAATTTTTCTCATCACCTCATCACTTCTATACCAAATAATGTCTGGTGGATTTGGCCACTTCCAATTTGTACCACTTTGGGTCATTGCACTAATCTTGTATTCCTTTTCTTGTTCTTCTTCTTTGATTTCCAAAATTTTTCCCGGAAAATTTTCGGTGTTATAGAACACCACGCAATAGTCCTCAACAGAATAGATTGTGTCTAATTCCTTTTCTTTATTGTATTTTGCAACGGAATCATTATCTTTTAATGAGCCCTCTTCCATCATCCTTTTGTCGTTTTTTCTTTTCGGTCTTTGTTTTAATAATGTCTCTTTGGATCCCTCCATTTTTTCAGCTCTTTTCAATTTTTCCTCTTTTCTAGCTGTCTTTTCTTCCTCTAGTTTTCTTTTAGCAGCTTCTTTTCTCTTATAATATTCCTGCCACTCAGCGGAAGTTGCAACTGAAGGTACTTTGTGTTCGCTTAAAAAACACATGACGTGGATGACAACATTGTTGTCAGCATGTTTGTTTCCAAGAAAAATCTGAAATCGGTATTCTAATAAATACCAAATCAAATCGTGATCAGTTTCCTTACCATAAGGTGATCTGTATAATAGGGTTCTCTTTCAAATCATGTTTCTTTTTATTTCAAATACCAAGTTCAAAGTCAGTTAATGGTTTATAAATTGTAGATATAAATTAATCAGATATTTGAGGAAAAAAATGTTTTTCTCCTAAATTGGGAATGAAATGACTTAACTTGTAAATAGATTCAGAACCGATGTGTGACCTACACGAGACCAAATTATGATCACATTTCTTGCCAAAAATTGACCTGAATATCAGAACAGTATTTGAAATCACTTTTATTTCGGTGCTACATCTCCAAATCAGAGTCACTAAAAGGTTACCGAATTTTTAATTAATACTGTTCACTAATAAAAAATAATTCATGTAATCTTGCTCCTGGAACTGGGATTAAAATGATTCTATTTGTAAACAGACTTAGAACCGATGTGTGACCAACACGAAACCAATTTATGATCAATTTTCATCCCATAAACTGACCTAAATTTTACAGCCTTAACATTTGTACAATATTAAATGAAACATGAACATTATTTGGTCTTAGAGAGCCGTAGTCCTTTATTTTTAACATGTTGTGATGGGACACCAAGTTTTTTCAACAGTAACAATGTAAACTTAAAAAAATATATCATCTATCAAAACCAATTAGTGACCCTCTGGTCAGTATTTGGAACATAATTTAATTTCAGGTGCCAATTATTGACCAAGCTAATTTTTGGAAATTAATTTGATATTCACGTTCCCAGCTAATGTAAATCATTAAATATATCCTCTTTAATAGTACAGAATATTAATTTGACAAATATATTCACTCACTTTGCTGTTATTCGCCACTCACCAAAAACACATGTGTTAACTCGACAAGTACTCAGAACAGTCTGGATGCAATCCTCCCCTACCACCGAACATTTAGAATCATTTTGCGGCAAATTCAAACATATTTGAAAAAAAAGGATGATTAAATTGAAATCTGACATATTTAGAAGCTAATATAATAACATTACATATCTTATATGTTCATATGAAAAAAATCTTATTTTATACCGTTATACAAAAAATCGGTCACTATTTGGTTACTGGTCACTAATTGGTCCTTTACCTTATGATAGAACTGACACCACTGCGTATCATAATTTATTCGTCTGGCAGAGTCATAACCTTCCTAGGCTCATTTTAGTAGATCTAATATAGCTCTTTTCACGATCTAAGAAACTGACCTGAGATGGGATAATGACTTGCAATGAAGCCATAATAGCATTAGCCGTCATGGGGTCGTATTTATTTTGTTGGTGGATAACAAACTATTACCTAAAAATTCTATAAAACATGAATCTTTCTTATTGTATAATATACTTTATTTTTTTGCAACTTTCATCGAGTATAGTGCGGCTCTGCACGGTAAATCCGAAAAGTTTTATGGTTTTATAGCATCTTAACCTAAGTCAAGTCAAGTCAGTTTCTTAGATCGTGAGAAGAACTATACTGTTAATGTTTTCTAATTTGCCGGAACGTCGATTTTCATTTGTAAATCATACTAAAAAGTGACTTAATAGTAGTTTGTACAACTAGTGCGCAAAGCGTCACTTTTCCCACGAGCGCAGAAGTTGGTGCAAATCTAGCGACTGGGAAAAGTGATTTGCGTACAAGTTGTACACAATACTTTTTCCACACCCACATTTATTAATTAAAGAAATACAGTTATTTATATAGTTGTTTTATTTGAACTTAGAACAGAAAAAACAATAAACAATATGAAAATAAATAGGAAAAATTAGTTTAATTTGATCTTGGTTCATAATTCCTAAAATGATGCTTAATAGGTTAATGTTTTTATAATTAGTAAATCAAAATAAATAATTAAATAAATAGTTCACTCACTTTTGGTTTAAATTTTAAAATGCTACACCAATAAAAAATTCACTATTAGATTGAATTGTCACTTCGGTGCGGAAAAGTGCATAGCGTGTACTTTTCGCATTACTTTTCCAACGGTTGTCAAAAGAATTAAGAAAAGGCCTGCCTTGCGTATAAAAATTTGTGTAGAAAAGCGTGTTTTGCATAGTGGTTTTTTTCTTTTTGTCCAAATAAGGGTAGGGGGAATTTTATTTTGGCAAATTGGAATGAATTCAATAACCTTTGTACGCGTGAACAAAAAATAAATAAATTGCTTTTTAACAGTTCTATGTATACTGACAAAACTAATAAAATCACCAAGTTTTACGATTGACCATTAACTGTTTTTGATGCTCGATAAATTTTCTCATTGTGACGGCGATAATTTGGCGTTACAAAATTTATTAGTTTTCTTATTTATGGTTGAATAATTTTGTTACAAAATTCCAAATATTTATTATGCTCAATAGACTCTGGAAACTATAAGTTGCAGCCGTAAGACTTCCCAACACCAAACTTGGTGAAACGCTGTTGTTTGCGATGGGGTCAACATATTGGTCGATGCCAAAATAACAGTACACATTTCTATACAGACACCAAATACATGTACCTTTCGCCTTCTGAATTCCGTAAGCCAAATTGTCTAGAACTCTCTGAAGAATTAAAAAAATGAATAATATACAGGAGGTTGCATTTAAAATAAGAAAGCTGGTATTGGCCACTGTCATATGACACACGACACACCCTATATAATTTTTTTTAAATGCGAATTCAAAAATACAGATCGAATTTGGCTGTTCCACACTGTACCTATATACAGGGTAGCGAGAAAGTCTGGCACCAAGTCATTTTCTTGGAAAATAATGAAAATATAACCATCAAGTTTTAGGGCTATAGACAGTATAGTATTCTTCGTTTTTTAGAGGAACTGTTGACGCTATGTGACGTTAGAGCCAAAATGTACTGCTGCTATCTTGATTTTTTTTAAATGGCAACGTAGGTCGACTGATATAGCACAGACAAATTACAACGATGCCAACTAGGGTATAGTACAAAGTACAATAGTACAAAATACAACTAAATTAATAGAACTGAAATTTTACAGTATATTTTCACGGTGTTGTGTTTATTCGCTTTTTTTGGAAAGAGGAAGAAATAAACTTTTCTGTGATATATCATTTGACCTAACTTGCCATTTAAAAAATTCAAGATGGCGGTAGTACATTGAGTTCAAAGGTATTGACTTGGTGCCAGACTTTCTCGCTACCCTGTATACAGAGTTAGTATTAAGTATGGAACCCTCTAAGTTGGGGTCTTCTATTCAAAATAACAAAGTTGATATATATTTCCAGTTTAACCAGAACGGTGTGGATGGATTCGGTCCCGGCAGGTCATAGATTAAAATGTGTAAATTTTAATCCCTTTATCTATAGGCGTATTGGGTCCCAATGGTACTTAACTACCTGAAGATATTCTTCGGGGAAATGTACCTCTTTTCGGAAATCCAATCCTCCCTCTTTTTATTGTATCTGAATGTTTAAATTAAATACTATTTCATTTATTGTTTATATTTCATCGAGTGCATTTCATATTTCAGATCAATTTGTCTGTTGTTTTAAACATTTTAAAAATGAATATAAATATTATTTTAAGTGAAAAAGGAAAACAAATGTTAGTGATAAATAACTTTAAATATAGTTTTCAAAAGTGCTTAAAAAGTGGAGAAAGGCGTTGGATATGTACAAATAAAAAGTGTAAATCATATATACTTAGTTTGGGTGAATCGAAAGATATAACTTTGACAAAACATATTGAAGAGCATTGTCATAGCGCAAATATAGAAAAATTGAATCGCCAAATTGTAAGCTCTTCTTGCAAACGCAAGGCAGTTGAAGACTTGTCCGAAAAGCCTGCAAAAATTATTCGTCGTGTACTTCAAGAGAATCTGCCATCAACCATTACAACAAATGACGTAGCAAATATTAGAAGGTATATGTACTGCTCCCGTAGGAAAATGCAGCTGGCATTGCCAAAAAACATCGATGAAACTTTCGATATTTTAAAAAACAAAAACATTGGAACAAATACTGGTGAACCATTTATCTTATTTAGTAATAAAATAGACCAGATCGTTGTATTTTCATGCAAGTCAAATATTGAATTTTTGGGAAAAGTTAATCGAATTTATTTAGACGGCACATTTAATTATTGTCCACAATTTTTTTTGCCAATTCTTTACTATACATGGATATTTTAATGGACACTACATTCCCTTAGTGTTTTCATTGTTGCCTAATAAATGTAGTTCAACTTATCAAAAATTATTTAATATTCTCGAAGATATCGCTTTAAAACACTCTACTAGCTTACATATCACTGAGGCAGTTATAGATTTTGAAATAGGTATTCATACTGCTATTCAAAAAGTTTGGCCAAAAGCCCATGTTATTGGCTGTCGATTTCACCTTGCACAGTCATGGTATAAAAAAATACAAAAATGTGGTTTAATATCAATGTACAGCGAGGAATCTTCTGAAGTTGGTAGATGGCTAAGGATGACCTTTGCTTTAACGTATTCACCTCCTAGGGAAGTGAGTGATTGTTTTATTTTTGATTTGCTTTCAATAGCACCAGACCAGGAAAACATAAAAAAATATTGCGATTATTTAATTGAAAATTATATATCTGAAGAATCTTTATTTCCTCCATCCCTTTGGGCAAAAAATTCAGCGGATCTTACTCGCACTACGAATGCCTGTGAATCCTTTCATAGCCATTTTAATAATTCTTTTTATAAAGCCCACCCGAATATATTTGTTTTTATTGAAAAACTAAAAGAATTTCAAATGGAGACCTATGTTAAAATGCAAAGTACACATATTATGTATAAAACGCGAAATAATAAAATAAAAAATCGCGAACATTTCATAGCAAAAAAAATTGACGAATATGAAAAAGGAAAAATAAGTCGATTTTTTTTCATTAAATGTATCTCATTTTATTGTTCTATTAATAATTAATTGTATATGTATATATATAATATATCTTATGTATATGTGTTTCTATTTATTTTTACCTTTTTTTTAAATCCTAAAATGTATACCTTTACAATAATATTTCAATGTAATAAATATATCAAATTTTTAAATTAGTTTTACTACCTGTTTTTCATTTGGTTTAACAACAGGTGGCTGGGACCGAATCCATACATTATTATTCAGGTAGGACTAAAGTTCGGGACCCAATAAGCACGCTATTTTTGAACTACCTGCTACTTGGGACCCAATAAGCATATGCCCAACCAGAAATGGTACATTAAATTTGCTAAGCTTTTATGAATTCCTTGGATCTTGTTGGAAGGGTATGAGCAATTTTATTCAAAAATATTAAACCGTTGAGGAGATACTCAGGGTTACATACTTTATACCAACTCTGTATACACAGTCTTCAGTTTATTTTAAATTCATCCATCTCCGGTTCCATAACATAAAAACTATTGATCACAAATCTCTTTATTAGATTTACTCTTTAATTCCTCTGCAACTGATAATTTATCGTTTCGAATGTAATAAAACTACTGGTTGTGATATAATCTATTTATACTTTGTACACCACACACACACACATACACATATTACCCGAGCAATGTCGTGAACCTCAAATCAGTATTAATGGTATTTATATGTTTTTGTCCTAGAACTTAGAACTTTTGCGACTCTCTACATTTTGCTTGACATTGAAATCTACTTTAGTTATCTAACTTAGAGGTCATAGTTCATCTAAAAGAAAAAAAGTTTGATTTTCTCACTTTAAAATTATTTTTACCTTTGTTTTATTCCAATAATTTACTTGTAACTTGTAATATGGTTTTTTATTAAATACTTTTTTTTAATACCTTGTCTTAAAATGCTGCTTGTATAATTTTCTTTTGAAATTATAATGTCTGTATGTTTTTTGGGGTGACATTCACTGAGACATAAAAGATCTATCGTGCCTCCTCACTTCTTCTTAGTTTCTGAGGAGAGTCTCAGAGACTAGTAGCTCCTTTAGTCCTATTTCCCAGAGGAATTTTACGATCTCTGCAGGCTTCAACTTAGGTGTGCTGTGCCCTAGGAGGTTTCTTCTTCCATGCCACAAAATCTACATTTTTCTTCCTCCACCATTTTGAGCTTTTTCGGGTGCACTTCCAGGCGACAATGTCACGTTAGGATCTCTGTTGAAACTCTAAGTGCAGTTTTACTTTGACTCATGCATTTATTTGATATCAACAGGTTGTAGCCACCCAGGAAAATCTTTGATTCTCTAAGCTCTACTAGATCTTTCCAATGGATAGATCTTTTCTTATTTTTCCGGCTTCACCTTGGAATTATTATACATACGTACAGAGTGTTTCTAAATTCGCAGGAAAAAGCTCAGGAGGTGATCTATGACAAAATTGTTTCAGCCCAACCTCTAAAAGGTACTGAGTAGAATTGAGTTTTAATTTGTCTCCCTCAAATTGAAGTAGCTTGAAATTATGTAGTTTCCATACTCTAACTACGCAATAACTAACAATTTTTTCAACATTCATGTTATGTTCTGTGGGGGTTAAATTATCAACCCTTACTTTATTGAATACCATAATTTTT
Organism: Galerucella pusilla; assembly: GCA_910591695.1. NCBI lineage: Eukaryota > Metazoa > Arthropoda > Insecta > Coleoptera > Chrysomelidae > Galerucella > Galerucella pusilla. The sequence continues at coordinate 273,868 of CAJUYI010000067.1, forward strand.
TTTTTTTAAATTGAGTATTGTGAAATCAAAATATTATTTAAAATCTCTGTTGTTTGGAAATAGATTTACTAGAACCAATATATTCATAGAAAAAAGAATACAATATCATGATTTTATTCTTAATTAAATAATAACACCATATTGAGAGTGCAAAACAGTGGAAGTATTTGAGGAGTTCCTTAAAACAACTAGTGACAAAGATACTTATATACTTATACAATTTCTCCACTATACAAAAGAGACATTCTTGCATAAAATATTTATAAGTAATAATCATACAAATTGTTATAAACCGAACCAATGACAATTATAAATGATTAATTTAATTGTCCTGTTATATATTTTCCGTTATATTATGATTAATATTGTATAACTCAATAATAGTTACCAAGAAAAGGAAATGTACATACGTTCAAGGACTATTTTATAGGATTATCAAATTACTATAAGAAAAAACAAGGCAATTCTCTTCGATCTTATAAAATATTATGGAAATATCGTAAATCCCACTTTCCGACAAAAATATTTAAAAACTTTCCAGTAAAAAAAAACACAATATTTGAATTTTAAATGTATCGTTACCACAGATTATAAAGAGAACAAATACGAAACCTTGACAGAGAACAGTAAAAAGAGCCTTCGATACTGTTAATCATAAACGTTTATTAGAGAAACTGCAATGTTACGGTATAAGAGGTTCAGCTTACTTTTTATTGAAAGACTATTTATCACAGCGAAAACAAATAGTAAGTGTAGATGGAGTTTCAAGTCATTGCAGGATAGTAACCTGTGGTGTTCCACAGGGAACAGTACTCTATTATTCACGATTTATACAAATAGTTTATTGCATTCCCAAGCATCAGGAAAAATAGTCAGTTTTACAGATGATATGGCCATAATATATGAGGGTGAAAGCTGGAAAGACCTCAAAGTATTAGCAGAACAAGATCTAAGACAAATATGTAACTGATTTGAATATAACAAATTGACTCCAAACAGCCAAAACACAAATTATTCACCGTTCACATCCTACTCCAATCACCTTCCTAATCTGGGATCATTAACAATTGATGACCCAACACAAATTTTTGAAAAAGATCGAATCAAATACTTAGGAATCGTAATAGATAGACACTTAAGGTGGGACTTACAAGTTAACAACGTCAAGAATAAATTAAGAGGTCTGCTGACTAAATTCAGATACCTAGTTGATTTTTTAACATTGAAAAACCTTAAAATTTTGTATTTCTCGTTGGTGCAATGTCAGTTGCAGTATGGTATCCTAAGTTGGAGAGGTGTAACAGAAAGTAATTTGCAGGGTCTTAATGTCGCACAGAAGTGGGTACTGCGAGTCATGTATAAAAAAAATATAGGGTTCTCTAGCGACAAACTTTTCTCACAAAATAAAAAATTTGATATTAGGCAAATTTTCTGCGAAAAGATTTTCACAAATATACATAAAAATAAAATAAAAGTGCAACCAGTCCAACATTGTCACAACACGAGAGCAAAAGAAAACTCAATCAATATACCTATATGTGAGAAAACAATCGGTCAACGCTCAGTGGAATTTCTGTCAGCAAAAATTTATAATATTTTAACTCTCTACTTGAAAAACATAAATAATCCTGGAACATTTAAACGATCTGTGTAGGAATGGATGTACAATACTGACAGACAGACAACAGGGTTGTCAATTTGCATAATATTTCTTTCAATTTACTATCATAGGTCAAATATTTTATAAGCATTTTTTTAAGTGTGGTAGTTATACAGATACAAATATTCGATAATTACTTGTAACGATATCCCACCGAAACATCTTTCTAGAGACGACTATGGATCGATACGAAACTGTTTTTACCAAGCCAGTGTAGATATAAAAGGACGACCGAGAATCGTAGCAGTCAGTCTAGCGAGGTATTGACTCGGTGGGCATCCTTCTCCGGTTGGCAAGGTACTGACTTGTCGACAATTCCTCTCCTCGTTCAGCAGGGTATTGACCTGTCTGAATAAACCTGTCCGCGATGAAGGTATTGACTTCAGCGAAAATTCTGAAATTCTTCCCTGAAACTACTGTCCCTAAGGTACTGACTTAGGGATATCCTATCTTCGTTAAAGGTATTGACTTCAGCGAATATCCTGAACCGTTCACGTACGAAAGGTACTGACTTTCGTACTCCCCTGGAGTTCCTGTCCCTAAGGTACTGACTCAGGGATATTCTATCTTCGTTGAAGGTATTGACTTCAACGTAAATCCAGAAAACCGACATAAAGCGGAAGGTATTGACTTCCGCCCTTTCCTGATTTTCCATTCCCAAGGTATTGATTTGGAGGTACTCTGCTGTGTTTACTGTACGGATAGATAGACATCACAATTTACCAAACAGAAGACATCGCCTACGACGGAACCCCGAAGACAAAAGTATTCGTTTCAAACCAATTTTGTAAATAGTCACTGTATATAGTATGTTTAGGAATAAACCTTTATTTTTACTGGAATCCTGCCTCTGACTGTACATACCTACCCGGCAATACGTAACTACCCGTTACATACTTGTATGAAATCAATTTTATCAACATTAAAAGAATTATACAATTAAAAAGATTAAAATGTATAAAAATCATAACATAAATTTATAATTTTTTCACAAACCACCTCCTTCCTAGGTCTACTTATACCAGCTGTCACAAGGGCAGGAAACGCCCTTAACTAACAGCTGCTTCGCTCACGCATCTATTAGACTTGGGCTGCTGAGCTCATTCTCTGCCCTTATGACACTACTATTGAAGACCATAAAACTGTATCACTTCAGCAATGATACTACAGAACTCTCTATTATTCAGGTTCAATAGCACATGAAAATCACTACATTTTTTGGCATTTAATAACTGGTTAGGTTGGGTTGTAACTTTCCCAACAAATTTTATAAAATAAAATATTCATGATATATAAATTAGGATTAAGATACCTACCAGTGTTGCGTTCTCACATTTTTTATCCATATTTTTTTAGTTTTAACATTAAGATATCTCTTAAAGGTAATAACCTAGGACCTGAATATGGTAGCAAACGATTCATGTAACTCGTCAACGAAAATCTGCAACGATCAACATCGACAAAGGAGAGAAAAAGTCTGGTTTTCAAATGATAAAATGTCCATGAACAAAACTCAAACTAAAGATGGACAACTCAATCCTATTTTATTAGATAAAGATAGCGTCGCGATCTTAATTCGCAGTATTTTGAATGATATTTGTGACAACGCGATGGAAATCGTTGCACCGACTACACCAATGAAAAGAGATTCAAATTTAAGCTTGGAAGAAAAGCAACAAAGAACTAACAATCGGCGTGTTTCTATAGTGGACGATGTTTCTATAGTGGAATGTCGTAATAATTTGGTTAACTTACATCGAAGAGCTGTCAGTGAAAGTGTCATCGATAAACGGTACGTTTTAGACGAAAATGATAATAACGATTATGATAATAAAACCGCACAACCGAAAAAACTACCTGAAAAGGAAAAAAAGAAAAAGAAAATATCATTCCACTCGATATTCGGTAAGAAAGACAAAAAAACAAAAGAAAGTAGAGAAGAAGAGGAGAAACACGACAACCTACCCCAACTACCAGTGTTCAAATCAAACACTTTAGGAAAAACCAAAAAATTCGCTTCGGCTCTCGAACTGAATCAACACAATCAACCGAAATCTTCGATACATCGGACGCCGTCGTTTATCAGAAAATTAGTGAATATCACCGAAGATTCCACGGGCTATTTAAAACGATCACTCAGTTTTCGGGACGCGAGTAAAAAGTTAGTGAAAGTACAATCGAGGGAAACAATGACCGACAAAAAGAATCAAGAATGGAGGCAATCACTTCAATCGTTGGTCGAAACGGATATTAGTGTTAGTTATAACGATTTGAGTTTTATTAATTACGATGCTCTCAATGATATTCGATATGAACCTGTGAATTTGAAAGCTGGCGGGAAGGACGCTAAAGGATGTATTACGAGGACGCAAAGTATGATCGAAAAAGTACGTATAGGTATCTACTGTAAATTATTTATATTATTTTTTATTTTACCGACAGAAATGGAAATTCTTACATTTGAATCTTTGTACGCCTATGATATACAGGGTGGTCCTTGAGTAATTGTTAATAGAAGTAGAGTACAATCTTGAGGCTGGAGGTTATTTGATGTGAGAAGTCATAATTTTGTACCTATTTCGATGTATTTTGTGGAGGGCGCCACATAGGCTAGGTATGCGGCATAAATACACGCAAAACTTTTTTGCCCTTCATATTGGCGCTAATTTTGTGGAAAGTAATTGAAGCCACATCATTACAACAAAAAAAAAGGTATATTTGTTAGTATCCCCAAATCCTAACGGTTTTAGAGATAATCACATTTTAGTGATTAACCACATGATAATTATTTAATAAAATTACGTTCGAAATAGTATATTATGCAATGAGCACAAAATGATGTCCAGTTTGTTGCGAGATGCATACTATACTTTTTCTATGACAACATATCGTTCACGTTTAATACATGCATACATTGCAAAAACTTTGAGAGAAATAAACTGATAATATTTCATTACGCCGAACTCGCCGCCAATGGGCTTTCTATCAGAATTGAAATATGAATTAAAGAAATTTGTAAATTTTTTTTATTGCTTTTTCTAATAGGTACACAGAAATAGAAGCCTATAGATATGTATTTGTAGAAAACAACAATGAAATTACTCATTACCTACTAAAACTTTGACAGAAACGATCTGCTGACATTTCATCAATTTGTCGCTGGACGTCATAATTTGACAAGCCGTTGTGATTTTAGAGTGAACCTAAACCTAACACGAAATATTCCATTTCGCATTTGTTGCTTAGCAACTTACCTAGCAGTCGATGCAAAAATGAAATTCTGTAAGAAATGTGCTTGTTTATGATTGAAGATATGGTTACAAAATGAACATTTATCGAGGTTGACGTAGAAAAAATGTATTGTGTATGATAATTATTTTTTTTTGAATTAAGATGAGCAGTATTAGGGTATAGTAGCAGTTAACATGAAAAATATATGTGGTCCTTTTAATATTTAAAAATAATAATTATCTTACACACAACTATATTCTTCGAACGTCATTTCATTAAATAATAATCATTAATATGTTGCTATCTCTAAAACCGTTAAGATTTGGGGATACTAACAAATATACCTTTTTTTTGTTGTTATGATGTATTTTTTACAAAAGTAGTGCTAATGTGAGAGGCAAAAAAGTTTTGCGTTCATTTATGCCTCTTACGTGGCCTTTGTGGCGCACCCTACAAAATACATCTAAATGGATACAAAATTATGATTTCTCATGTCAAAAAACCACCAACCTCAAATTTTTGTGCATGTACGTCAAAATGCGTTGAAGTTATTGTAAAAAACGAAAATTAAAATTTTATTTTCAACACCCTGTATCTCTCTTAATATCAACATTTTATTAAGGCTAGTTGATTTGAGTCGCAATATTTTGCAGTGAAGATTGTACCGTACTTCTATGTACAATTACTTAAGGACCACCCTGTAGACAGTAGTATATTATACACCAAAATGATTTCGGGGAGGGGTTTTGCCTCGAACGGAATAAGGTGCGAGGCTTTTAAATGTCTTAACCACCATGGTGTATATACAATTTTTTCCACTACTAGCCAAATTTAGGACAAAAATTGAAAATAATTCACAAATGCACCACTAGAAGTGTTTACCCCGTCATCTGACTGACAAGTACACTGTCAGCTTTCGATATATTATGAACGTACTTGTTATGTCATCAGTCTTTTTTTTGAGCGCGAATTTTAAACTAATGACATTTTTATTCAAATAATTTTATCTTGGTGGGTAATTTCAAGCAGCAAATATGTTAAAGACAATCTCCTGGATCTGTAAAGTAGGGAGGGTGAGTGTAGGCTCACAGCACTTATACTCGATTTGAAATTGGTTGATAGTAATCAATCATTTTTAGCAGCCGATTCCATAGGCGCACCTACCTGACGTGCCGGTTTGAACCCTATTTATAGTAATCATTATTGTCATAACAGGTAAAAATAATTATGCCGAGAATTCCGGGAACAATTAATACACAATGTTACTTCAGGTTGTTACGAAAAAGGTAGGTAGGTAGGTAGGTACCTCTACTTATTGGTATAAAACTGTGAGTCATTTTAAGAGCGAACAAACCGTATGCAAGTATTCTAGGACACACATTTGGGTAATTTTTGAAAATGGAGAGTCTTTCAGGATTTATTCCAGTTGTATGTATGTATGTATGTGTGATTTTTGGGGTGACATTCACTGAGACCTAAAAGGTCTATTGTGCCCCCTTACTTCTACTCAGTTTCTTAGGAGAGTCTCAGAAACTAGTAGTTCCTTTAGTCCTATTCCCCGGAAGAATTTTAGGATGTCTGCAGGATTTATTCCAGTTAAGCGAGCTGCGAAATCAGCGCTAAGCATTAGTGAAAAGATTATTGTGCTTAATGTATTTAATGCACTTAGATATCAAAAAAGTGCAATAAGTATCGATTCTACAGTGGAACTTTGTTCAAAGATGACAGGTATTGGAAAAGCAACCATCTACAGGCTGATGCGGGAAGAAAAGACAGGAACCGTGACGCCACCAAAACCATCTCCAGGAAGGCGAACAATACCGATCGATGAGGACGAAAAGGCCATCATAAGACGAAAGGTGCATTCATTCTATTTCAATAAGGAGATCCCTACTTTGGATAGAGTTTTAGGGGCAGTAAAAGAAGACTTTCCTGCAATCAAGAGAGATAAACTATGGAAAGTTCTAAGAGAAATGAATTTTAGATGGGAAAACATAGTCAGAAGTCTCATTTGCTCGAAAAAGATGAAATAGTGTGTTGGAGACGTAATTATTTGAGAAAAATAAGACAATTTCGCAATGAAAACAAAACAATTTCCTATTTGGACGAAACATGGCTGAACGAAGGCTACACAGTTGGAAAAATATGGACAGACAAAAATGTGACTTCTCACCGGCAAGCATTTTTAGACGGTCTATCAACAGGAATAAATCCGCCCTCTGGAAAAGGAAAACGATTAATTATAACTCACATCGGTAGCTCCAATGGCTTTTTAGAAGGTGGACTATTATCATTCCAATCAGTTCGTACAGGCGATTACCACGAGGATATGAATGCTGATGTTTTTGAGGAGTATTTCGAACAAATGATAGAGCTGATTCCACCTGGCTCCGTCATTGTGTTAGATAACGCTCCGTATCACTCCAGAAGATTGGAGAATATGCCTACAACTGCTTGGCGAAAAGCAAAAATTATCGAGTGGCTTGTGGAGAAACAAATACAATTTGAGGACAATATGGTTAAAAAGAAGTTGCTATCAATTGTAAACACCCATAAACATTGGTTTCAAAAATATGTTGTTGACGAAATGGCCAAAAAACAAAATATAATAGTGCTTCGGCTCCCCCCTACCATTGCGAATTAAATCCGATCGAACTGGTATGGGCTTGTGTGAAAGGTTATGTGGCTAGAAAAATTACCACTTATAAAATGAGTGATGTTCAAAAACTCTTTGAAGAAGCGCTTCAAGAAGTCAACGCGGGGAAGTGGCAAAGATGTATAGAGCATGTAATAAAGGAGGAGGAAAAAATGTGGCAATTGGATAGTTTACTGGAGAAAACGGTCGAACCACTTATTATCAATTTAGGGGAAGAAGACAGTCCCTCAGATATTTCATTTTCTGATGATGATTAATTTAAAGCGAAGAAATGTAATGACTTACTATAAATTTTATAGAATTTCAAATAGAAACATTTTTCCAAATTTATTTGTTTATTGGTTGCTTTATTGTTATTAGTATTATATTTATTCAAATACAAGGGTAACAAATTATGCCACACATCCGAATGTTCACTAAATTATATAATTATTGTGTTTAATATAAACTTAAACCCACCCGAAAGCACGTGCATGAGTGCAAAACATCACAGGTAGAATCCTACCGCTTATTGTTCGAGCCTCGGGTTAAGCTTTGTATTCGACGCCCTTATCAGATCTATAGGAATGGAAAGTTTAATAAATGCAAAAGGGTCTATACTTTCGATGTAAATACTATTTAAAACTTGGCAATTTAGGTGGACCACTTTGTATACGTGTTTGACGGATTTTAATGATTTATCACTATCAACCAATTTCAAATCGAGTATACGCCACATGTGACCCATTGTACATCCTCCCGAGGAGTAGTTCTCCCAGGTCATCGTCCATCCTGTCCTTCCGAGGAAGCTGGGCGGGTCACTAGGAGACATCTCCTTTATATCGGCAGGTGTAGGCCAAGACTCACCGAACACACACTCTCTCATTGACGATAACTCCGGACACTCGCATAAGACATGCCTGACAGTTTCATCTTCCTGTTCACACATCCTGCATAGAGGTGTGTCCACTAGCACCATAGTATGGAGGTCAAAAGACTAGCTCTGAGTCTGAGGAGAGAGCGCGAGAGCCCACGCACTTAAGGCACATAACGCAACAACGTAACGTAACGGTCAGATCTTTTGCGTCGCGACCTTCCACGCTCCAAGTAACGTAACGGTCAGACCAACCTAACATAAAGAACTAAAGTTTTAGAAAGTTGTTCAAATTTCATCAATAACAATTGAGATATCTGTGTGGTTTTTTATTTTAATTGAAATCTGAAAGTACCCACTTAAAGGAATTGGAAAAACTATCAACAGGCTAAAGAAAAAGAAAATACTGATCCGGTATTCTAAGGACACAATACATGTAAAAAAGATGAATTTCAAGAAACCATTTTTTTTTTGTATTCTGTGTGAAAAATTTATTTGAAATCGCAAAGCGCTTTCGGCTATTAGGCCATCATCAGTGCCATACTCGTCAGATATGAAACAAGAAACCTAGTCAAATGTCTAATGTGTCTAATGTGTTGTAGACATTTGACTAGGTTTCTTGTTTCATATCTGACGAGTATGGCACTGATGATGGCCTAATAGCCGAAAGCGCTTTGCGATTTTAAATACATTTTTTACATAGAATACAAAAAAAAATGTTTTCTTGACTTTCTAGTCATGTGTACTCAGCTATAAAGATATTCAAAAAAGATGAATGGCTGAAGTTCGCCTTTGCAATTTTTCTTCGACACGCCCTTAAAGAAATTCCTAGCACTAACAGCGAATTAGATTCTTATCTTTTTAGAATTCATAATATAATAAATTTTTAGTTCAAACTTTTACACCTCATATCCCATTTTTCAAGTTTTTCTTGGGTAGGTGATTGTTGTCAGTAGAATGTAGCAGCACCCTGTAGAATGAGAGTTTTTTTTATTTATAAGTACATTAGACAAATTAAGTCATATTATTTATAAATTTATCTGTACCGCTTGTGGAAATAATAACAGCGATCGACCATATCTTGGAATCGGAGTGTAGTACATTTTTGAAAGAAAAAACTAAACTAAACTAAAGTAGCCTCCAGAAAATATCCTAAGACTAAAATAAGATATGGGGAAAAGCGGAAACACTGATAAAACGCCTACTCTACTTAATTGATCTAGATTAGACAGCATCTTCAACAGCGTAAAATTGACTTGAATTACCCGAGTTTGAGGTCATCAAAGGTCAAACATTGTCAAAAATGCAACTCATTAGGCTTTCTGTATCTGTAGAGTAGGGAGGGTGAGTGTAGGCTCACAGCACTTAGGCCACATGTGACCATTGTACATCCTCCTGAGGAGTTGTCCTCCAAGATCATCGTCCATCCTGTCCTTTCCAGGAAGGTACGTGGACAGGTCACTAGGAGACATCTCTTTTATATCGGCAGGTGTAGGCCAAGACTCACCGAACACACACTCTCTTATTGACGATAACTCCGGACATGCCTGAGACATGCCTGACAGTTTCATCTTCCTGCTCAACATCCTGCATAGAGGTGTGTTCACTAGCCCCATAGTATGGAGGTGTTTCCTTAGTTGACAGTGGCTAGTCAGAAATCCTACTGTTAAACGTAGGTTTTTCCTGGTCATCGCCAAAAATTTTTTCGGCGCCAGCTTCCCAGGGTCGCTCACGGTGATCCTGGCAAGACTGCATCTTTTGATTCCATCCCATCTCTTAAGGGATTGAGCATGGGTGTAACGTTTGGCTAGTTCCGCAATTGTCGAAGTCGTCAGGCCGTAGGTGTCACTGGGTCCTAAAATTTTTACTCCAGCCTCTTCCCTGGCTAAAGAATCGGCAATGCGATTACCTTTACTCCTTTAACCCACCTTAAAAAATCTCCTGGGTATACAAAATTATGTTGCACAAGTTTTTTTTGAACTACTAGGTATCCCTGAAATCTCAAAGTATTTGAATTTGTCCATTATTCACCTAGGATAATAATAGACAAAAATATCAACCGCTTAATGCTTGTGTATTAATAACCATCATTACATGTTTGTTCCATAATATACTAATTTTTTATTGACATGTGCTATTATTCTGATAAGAATAACCAGTGTGACCTAGCACTGTAAATTTGAAACTAAAGAAATATACTTTCCTTGCATACATTTTATCTTTTCTTATTCGCACCAACTGTATATATACACCTACTTTACTTTAACATAAACACGACCAAAAATATATACATATAAATACACTTCTCTAATTACACAACGTTTAAATATCAAAGTCAAGTGCAAGATTTAATTTAAATACAAGGTTACTAGTTAGTTTACTTTGAAGTGGTGATTTGAGGGAACTAGACTGATTTATTTGTTTACCGGCCAACAGTAATTCCACTTTGGCTGCAACAATCCAGAAAATCAGCGATTTAGGTGTTTCACGTAATTTACCAGCCCAAAAAAAAGTCTATAAATATGCCAATTTGGAATCGGGAATTTACAGATTTTCATGTGTTGGAAATAGTCATTGTTACAGTAAATTCTATAATTAATGCCCTCGTGATATCAAATATTTATAAAACTGCAAATTATTTTGTATCTGGATATAATTTGCTGTTGCTACGTTTTTAAAATATTTCAAATTGCTATAATGTTCTAGATCTGGTGAGTGTATTAGAAATGTTGCTAGGTAACTATAGATTAGGGTGGGCTAAAAAAAGTTTTTTTTTTCCATATTGGGCATTGAGGGCAATTTGAATAGCGACAATCATTTGGCATTATTTCAATTATTCCAAGTTTGGCAATTTTATATCCTGATCCTGGAATTAGTCTAGTCTACAAGTTGAAACACGTGAAAAATAGAGATAAAGCTCCTGAAAATATAAGCAATGGCTCATTGGATTCGGAATGACCTCTAGAAAAATCTGTTTTCAGGATTTTACTGCACGTAAAAAATTGCAATTGTTATTAACAAAATAAGATGAAAAAAAAAGAGGTAGGTATTTAGGTTTTTGTTAATAACTCGTAAACTATAATATTCACGATATTTGGAAAAAAAGGTCCTTGATGAGGAGGAAATTTCCGAAAAAAAGTTCCAGCTCCCAAAACTCTACCTCTATTATTGATAGTTTTAATTTAACGCTGAAAATAGGGCTCCGCGCAGCGATTACGGCATGGGTGCTCTGCCGCTAAACACAGCGTACCACAGAAAATTATTTAGTAAAAAATATGAATTTAAAAATTTGAATAAATGATGGTATCATCCAGATACTTGAAAAAATTTATGCCCGTCGGAAAAAAAAATTTAAATCAATTTTCCATAAAGTTATGCAATTGTTTATTAACGAATTTTTTTCCTATCTCCGTTTTCATAAATGACGACATAAAAGTTTAAATAATAATTGCATAACTTTTTGAAAAATTTTTCTAGATGTCATTCCGAATCCAATATGCTATTGCTCATATTTTTAGGAGCTTTATCTCTATTTTTCACGTTTTTCAACTGGTAGTCTAGACTAAATCGCTCAAATTTTCGACAAAAAAAATGTTTTCGACATAAAAAATGCGAAAAATTTCTCTCGAAGGTTTTTTTTTAAAACGCTTAATCGACTGCCACAGTTTTTGTTTGTATAAAAGTATTTTTTCTCCTCCAAATGGAGTCAATAAAATTTTCGAAAATCCACTTTTTAAAACTAAAGCTGCTCATAACTCGATTAATATATGTATGAGAGATAGAACGTTCTAGTTTTCGGCAAGCGATTCAGGGGAAAATTTTACATGTACCAGTATATATTGAGTCGATAATTCCCGGCAATAAAAAAGTTAGGGGGAACCGGTTTTCATTAAATACTCCCATACCTACCTCTTGCTTCAAAAAAAATGTTTTCAACATAAAAAATATGCTCAAAATTCGTCTCCAGGGGTTTTTTGAGACGAGATATTGAATGCCACAGTTTGTTTTCGTGAGAAAGCATTTTCTCTCTTCCAAATGGAGACATGAAATTCTCGAAAATCCACTTTTCAAAACTGAAGATGCTCATAACTCTAATTATATGAAAGATAGAACGTTCTAGTCTTCGCCAATCAGTTCAGGGAAAATTTTTACATATTCCGGTGGGTTTTAAGTCTATAATTCCGAACAATGATGGAGTGAGCGAAGACCAGTTTATATTAAATATTTCCATACACCCCTTGCATCAAAATTTTCCAAAAAATGAGTTTTCGACATAAAAATTGCTGGAAATTTGTCTGGAGGGGTTTTTGGGACGAGAAATTGACTGCCACAGTTTATTTTTGTATGAAATCATTTTTTCGCCTCCAAATGGAGTCATGAAATTTTCGAAAATCCAATTTTCAAAACTAAAGATGCTCATAACTCGATCAATATGAGAGATAAAACGTTCTAGTCTTCACCAATCGATTCAGGGAAAAATTTTACATATCCAGTGGGTTTTGAATCTATAATTCCGAATAATAAGGAAGTAGGCGGAGACTAGTTTATAGTTAATAATTCCATACCTACCTCTTGCTTCAAAATTTTCAAGAAAAAAATATTTTCGACATCAAAAATGCTCCAAATTTTTCTGGAGGGTTTTTTTGGGACGATAAATTGACCGCAACAGTTTGTTTTTGTATAAAATCATTTTTTCACCTCCAAATGGAGTCATGGAGTTTTCAAAAACTCACTTTTTGAAACTTAAGATACTCATAACTCGATTAATATAAGAGGAACAACGTTATGAATGTATTCCGTTTGGATTTTACAATTTGCATGTAAACTTTTCAAAATATTGTGAACTGCTAAAAATTTCTCGGAGTAGTGAATAAATTATAAATGTTTGTGACCCGTAAATCCACTCAATAATATTCAAAGGGAATGTCTTATTGGAAGAGCAGATCTAGACTGGCATTAAATAGCACACTATATTCATTTGTTAGTAATACTGTTTTTTTTGCAGACCTCTCCCAATCTTCGAAGACCAACGTACGAGAGATTGTCCTCTGCTTATGAAAACAACCATTTGAGTGCTACAAGTAAGTTTTCACTAGTAGGGTGTGTTGTAATTCGGTTAGGTTAAACCATTGTTGTATTTAAGCAAAATGTTGTTGTAACACTGAATCTTAAGACGTTCACCAACTGGTTAACATTACCATCAGATCTCAGAGTGTTAACCTATGGTCAAAGACGGGACAATACAATTTCATTTGTTCTATCTGATTCTCAGTTTTAATTTGACAATTAATAATTTGAATTTTCTTTTATTGATATTTTTTTAATTACTATTTTTAATGATAAGTGAAAAATAACTTGTATAAAGTTTAATATTTAGTACGAATTGTTATAATTAAGATGAGAGAATTGTAAGAAGAAAGAGCTGATTTACTAGAACTCACTTATAAAGACTTACGAGAGTTGTACGAGCTGGAAATGATTTCCAGAGCCCCTAGAAACTCATCCATCGAAAGTAATAAATTGGACCGAAATAACTTTGTTTATAATAATAGATGGGCTTGTTATCAATGAAAAATTTCCTCGGCTTCTCTCACGTTATTTTGTGAAACTGAATCATCAAAATAACTAGTGAAATTTTCAGCTATTGAAGTTTCCCCACTACTTAGATATTGAAGGTTGAAAATGGAGCTCCCTTAAAAAGCGACAGAACTGACTGTGACGTCACATTGCATATTGTGCTCTGTACACCGCTGTGTTTCACATAAGAAAGTTGGTTACAGCTGCAATATCTTTAAATTTTAAAAGTGTTAGTAATTTTTGCTATTAAAGATGTACTCAGTAGATACCGGATTTATTGAAGCAGATTCTGCAAATTCACCTGAAGTCGATATCTTTATGGTGAGGGACTACATTAATAGAAACAAAGAATTCACACTTGGTTTCTGAATCGAAATTTCAAAACAATCTATAATACATTGTACATTTTCATATCTGCGTAGGAAGTAGGAAGTCTTTTCTTTACTTGCACACATGTGTAAAGGTAACTGGCTAAAGGTGCAATTCTGTAAGCAAATGTTAAATTTTAACGCACAGTTAAAAATAAGACAATCTTTTAACCCATTTTTGCTAGTCTGTATGCATATTAAGTTTTAAAGTATTAACGGAAAACTCTTTATTGGATACCATACATGTTGAAATTTGAATCACAATCTTGACTATGTATAGATTAAAACATTTATAATAGCGTTAACTTTGTCAAATTTAACGGCGTACCGTTAATTTTCAACCACTTCTTATAGAATTGACCCTTAATACGGTATAGTTTTTTGTATAATGCTACATACTCTGGAAGCTCACATTTTTTTGTTAACAAGCTCACAACAAATAATGAATGACTCGGAACTCCCAAATAAAGCTTTGGATTTTTTTCTATCAAATAAAATATTCTATTTCGTCTGACCTATTAGTGTCTAGATAAAATGAGCTATTCAGATCTGACATACTTAATTCTGACGAGCTAAAGTAGAAGAAGGACCGCTAGTGGATATTGAAAACTCTTCGTTTTTAGGTTTTCCGTCTTTTTCCATTTACGATTTTTTTGGAACGATCTCATTGCTAGTGCATTTTCTCTTTTTAGCCATTTTCCATATACAGTATGCGAAAACTCTTTCGAGTCCATTCAGTTTACACAAGTACGACAAGGAAAATATGAGAAAAACTGCTTGAAAGAGAGAGAAGAATAATTGTGGGCGTATCTAGTTCATCCATTCAGCTCTCGATGAACTAGATACGCCCACAATTATTCTTCTCCCTATTCATCAGTTTTTCTCATATTTTCCTTGTCGTACTTATGTAGAATATGTAGAATACGAAAAATGGGGTATGAGCATGAACATGAAAAAAACGGAATATATGCGAGTAGGAGAGGGGGACGAAGATCAAGATTTAGAATTACGTAAAATAAAAAAGTGCAAAGAATATAAATATCTGGGAAGCATGATTTCCAACAAAGGATCTTCAGAACGTGACATTAAACACAAAGCACAACAGGGTCAGAAAACGATACATATTCTCAATTCATTACTTTGGTCCAACCGAATTAGTTTAAAAACCAAGAAGACAATCTACACAGCAGTTGTAGAGCCTATCTTAACGTATGGGGCAGAATGCTGGCAAATGACAGAAAAGACAAAGAGAAAGATAGACTGTGTGGAAATGGACTACCTAAGAAGAGCCTGTCGCATATCAAGGAAAGAGCATATTCCAAATAATGAGATTAGACGGAGAACAAATAGAATTCATAAAACCTCAGAAAGAATAGAAACTCGACAGTTATTATGGTATGGTCACGTGCAACGAATGAACGAGAATAGATGGCCCAAACGGGCGTTGGAATACATTCCAGAAAACAAAAGAAAACGTGGAAGACCAGCAACTACATGGATAAGTGGAATTATGCAAGCAATGAGAGATAGAGCAATCCAGGAGGATTTATGGAGAGATAGAAGAGTTTGGCGATCGAAATGCGGGATGCGGCAGAAGCTGTAGGACCCCCGCTTATATATATATACTTATGTAAACTGAATGGACTCGAAAGAGTTTTCGCATACTGTATAAAACCCCTCGTCTCCGCATCGAATCGCTTTGGAACGTACATAAGCCTTAATGCAAGCCTGAACCCCTATTTTCCGAGATACAGGTTCCATTCGTGTGATATCCATTTGATTTTCTTCCTCTACTTTATCATCATCAGAGGCTCTATTTTCTGAGCTTAACTTGTAAAAACTGTGATCGTGGCTTTGAACTATGCATTTTTACTCTATTTCTTAGATAGTCAAACAATCTCGGTACTACTCAAGGTTTTAATTTAACTGTTCCACTGCTCACTGTTTTGATGTATATATATTTTTCTGGTGCATTCTTGGATGTGTAAGGACAGTCGGGAATCAATTCACTTACCACTTTTTTCTCACTCCCTTCACAATAAAATAACGAAACAGTAGGTACAGTCAACAGTCCAGCGTTCTTTTTTTCTTACACAAAACGATACAATATACACAATACACAGCTCTCTACTCGCGGCGTTTCAAATGTTAGGTATAGCATATGCAGTTTGACGTCACAGGTAACCACGTCCCGTTTTCGTTCAATCCAATTTCTTTAATTAATTTGTGGGTTCAAACGTTCGCGGAAAAATCTTAAATTTTGGGAATCTGTTTAAAATGAGTTTTAGTTTCTATTATTAACTAAAAAAAATTTTCTTGAACAGGCCCATTGAAGTTACGTGATCCTTTTTATACAATTCGAGTTACAACGTAAAAAAGCTCAACTACTGGATAGTGGTTAAACATAGTTCAACCACTGATCTTGTGGATTAACCTTACTTACTTACTTACCCTTATACGTTCGTTTCTATAACAAGAACACATTCTTCAGTATACTGCCGTCAGTAGAACATCTAACATATTTTTATCCACGTCAAATATTTCAATTTTAATATGAATATAGTTTTGCTTCGTTCATATATATTTTTCCTTTTTTTTATTGGACTAGAAAAACTACCGATAATTAGCAAAAAGGTGGTAGTTAATTGCAAAATTGTATGAAGCTGCTACATATGCGTAACTTGTCGATTTTTTAAAATAATAATAACATATTTGGAAAGGTCGTTGAAAAATAAGTTCAAATTATAAAAAAATGATAGTTATGTTTAAAAATGTCGAACTCTATTTTCATACCACTTTCGAATACTTTTAACCGCGTAGGAGATAGCCAGACGGGTAGAAGCACGAGAAATTTGAAAGCTGAGGTTGAAGTATCGCGGTTCGATTCCACGCTGTGGTGTTTTCAGTATACGAAAGTGTTATGAAAAAAGTGTATTACTTTTTCAAACATAATCATAATTTTCTATTTTTTCTTTCATTTTTTTTTATTCAATTGACGTGCTCGGCCACTTGCACAGGGCGATTACAGAAAACAGTATAGTTATTACAGATAGTTGAAAACATAATTTAAAGTTTATGATAGAGTGATATATCTTTTAAGAATTTCAGTGTTGTCTCAATTTGGTTTGGGTCCCTTAGGATCTCTTGCAGCTGGGATTTGAAATTATATTTACGTCTTCTTGTGCTAAATTGGCGACAATCAACCAGGATCTGTTTAACAGTAAGTGGGCACTGGCAGCTTTGACAGGAAGGTGTGTTGCTTGAGGTCATTAAGTAGCTGTATGTGAGTTTGGTGTGACCCATTCGAAGTCTTCGTAGTATCATTGATTAGGTAGTATTGATACTTCTTGTCTAGAGAGTCCAGTGGGGTCAGTATACAGAGGTGTGTTGAGAATAGGCTGGATAGATAGTGGGAAAGTCTTGGTGGAGTTCCAGTGAGTTTGCCACATATATCTAACGAGTCTTTTTGCTTCTGCCTTAACATCCTTGCAAATTTGGATATAAGAAGTAATTGTGGCAGTAGTTGACGCTGTTTTGGCATGCTGATCGGCCAGTTCATTTCCAGGTATATCAATGTGTCAGGGTATCCATATAATGGTGACTGTGGTGTTTTTATTAAACTAGAGCGAATTTAGGAAAATTGAACTTATTTTTCAACGACCTTTCCAAATCTGTTGGTATTTCTTATGAACGCTAGTTGGTAAAAAAGTTAGCTCGCGTCTGACAGTTTTGTACAAGAATTGTACAGAAATTGGTAGGAATGCCATTCATTCCAGAACTGTCTCCTATTCAGGGACATGAAAGAAGTCAATGTTTTCAGTGTTTGAAGTTATTCTGACTTTTCGTATCTTATGTATGTTGTAAAGCCGAGAAAAAGAGAAGCTCTAACTATTGGAAAGCCCTATTAGAGCTTAGACAATAAAAAATTCTTCTGGATGAATAAAACCTGTTGAGATCAAATTAATGCATACGTCAAAGTAAAACTGCACTAAGAGTTTTAACAGGGATCCTAACGGCACTTTGTCGTCTGAATGGACACCTGAAAAAGCTCAAAATAGTGGAGGAAGAAGAATGTAGATTTTGTGGCATGGAAGAAGAAATCTCCATCTACATACTTTCGAATTCAGAATCCTAGGGCACAGCACCCAGATTACTGGATAGAAAAGGAACCTAAGTTGGAGCCTGCAGATATCCTAAAATTTCTCTGGGAAGTAGGACTGAATAAGGAACTACTAGTTTCTGAGGCTCTTACGTAGAAGTAAGGGGGAGTATTATATCTTTTAGGTCGTAAACCAAAATGTTTACTTTATAAAGACTATAAATACGGTATCCGCCAAAATAAACAGTACCGAAACAGAGAGTACTGTGGAGTTGTTTATGTAATATGGATTTGTCATATTTGACTTAGGTAATTGTCATTAGTTGATATATTAATAGTACGCTGCAAATATATTTGATTTGAAAATGGTTCTAACAACGGAAGAAAAAGTTTTTTTGGTAGAGCATTATTTTCGTTCATACGGAAAAGGTCGTAATGATGGTCCAAGCTTAGAACAGATGTCAATAAAATATCAATAAAAATTTAATATCCTTCTCATTCACCTGATCTGACGCTACCTGACGCATACATTTGGGGCATAATGAAGGACAATGTATTTCACTCGGAAAATCCGCCGGCGAATATTGCCGAACTACGGGAAAGAATACAAAATATTTTTCGGCAGTTACATCAACCACTTTTTATAAATATGTTTATTGACTTACAAAGTCGATATGAAGCTTGCTTGCGTCGAAATGGTGAACATTTTGAACACTTACATTAAATTAAAAATTAATTTTTATTTTTATTTTCGGTACTGTTTATTTTGGCGGATACTGTACTTTACCCAGTTGATAGGCGGCAACTGCAATGTTTCTACAGATTTTTTTGCAAGTAATGTGGTAGTTACCGCCTTACATCTTACCAAATTGATGACGTAGTGTAGTTGCGTTATTTTGAAACCATATATTTTGACGTTTTAAAACATCTTTCACGCTTCGTACATAGACGAGAAACAACTCCCTAACTAACAACTTAATGGCACAAATCAGTAAAAATACCGAAAAAATTGTAGTTGCCGCTTTTTTTACTACTGACGGCATTATAAAACTACTTTTGTTATTTTATGTTAATGGAAATAAATTTGTTTGTTTCCAGATTTATCTTTACCTTCACCTGCCCTGTCACTACCATCATTACATCACTGGAATCACGATACAGATAGTGTTTCGGGGAGTAATACTTCCGTCCATAGATAGTAAGTGCACGTTTTATTTTTCACAATAATTAATTTCTTGAAAAAATTGTATTTATGTACATAAATATACAGGGTAACCCGTAAGTACGTACCTACCGTAAATAAGAGGCATGATAGATTGTTGAGACATTTTTAAAATACTCGAATGCAACTTTTATTAGTTTGTGAGATACAGGTTGTTAAAAGGTGCAGAAGAAATACACATTTTATTGCATATCTTCTTGGGGGATGAAAGTACAAATTTGAAATTTGTTGTAGGTTATTGTCTCTTTAAAACAGATCAACAGTATTAATTATGTCGAATTCTAATAAGCCAGTGGCGTGGTACGAGGGTTTCGTCAACTTTTATTGTAACATATTTTTAAACACCTTGTATTTAGACCTGCAAATCTTTATTAAACTTCCTACATTGAAGGGAATTTTTGTTAGACTCGATAGAGAACACTCCATTTTCAAGATATTTTTTACTTTTTATTGAAGTAAGACACTTTTTTAAATTGTTTTTTCTTGAATAAATTTGTAGTACTTACTTGCTTACTTACTTTTTAGTATATACGGTCGTAGAAAAAATAATGTTCCTAACTCATGCGTGAGGTGTCTTTCCCGCCGTTGACCGCTTGCCCGAACTCCGCTCCGCGTCGTTCGGGTCAACTGCAGTCGCGTGCGGGAAAGTATCACTTTCCGCACTTGTTAGGGAAATAACTATTTATGTTAACCTTTGGGTTATTTTCCGCATGCTAGTAGAAAAAATAATGTACCTTAAACTTGCATACAGTGACTTTCCCGCACTAGTTGGATAAACTACTATTACAAATATCACGTAATTAAAATGACGAAAAGAAAGCAATCAACAGAAACATTTTTGTGATACCAGCGAAAGTTAAAAGCAACAGGATCAGATTCACAGGGAGGTTAATTAAATAGTCATCCCGCTTCATTAAAACAGCCGGAAATCGAAAAAAAACCTCCTCACTTTCTACTCGCATTTCACACCTAATACTACAAAATGATGGCTTTTTAGATATCTAATTGTTAATTAAAGTCTAATTATTATCCGTCGTTTACCATTGTACCCTCCAGCACAATAAATGATTACATCTTGTTTTTAAAAAAATCTTGTAATAGAAAAAAAAGGGATTTTTAATAGGCCAGTCGGTATGGGTCATTATAGACCAAAAGTACAAGTAATTACCAATACGGCTGATTTTTATTTTATAAGTACCTTGAAGTATGTAGATTCATATAAAAAAAATTACCCGTCTATCGATTTCCCAAGTTATAAAAAATATAAAAACTTTTTTTTTGAAATTCCCTAATATTTCACGCTGGGAGGAAGGTAGAAAAAAATAAAAAAGACCACCGTGTTTTGCAATAAAAAAGGTCTCCTGCGTTTTTTTCGCCCGATCAATGGTTTGTCCGGGAAAAATTCGGTAAGCTAAGTATGTGTTCCGCGTCCGCGCGATTCTGCTACACGGCGAAAGAACTACTTTCTGAATGGCAGAAAAAAAAATTCAATCAGAATTTTTTTCAATCTTTGGTGAGAGTTGTAAATAATAAATAAAAGGTATTAAATTAATTTTTGCATATTTTTATTGGAAAAAGGTATGCAAAAATTTATATATTAGTTAATCATCTTTCATACCTTTTCACTAGATACATTTTGTTCGTTGGATATCAATCTTTATATTACAGGAGTATCGAATTTTATTTTGAAAAAATAAAGAAGATTACTACCCGAATCTATAAAAATTGCTATTTTCGCTTATAACACAAAAAATTATTGAATCCAAAAATGTATGTAAATAATTGAATTTTGTAATTATATATTCTTGATCTTAGAAGTTTCCCAAACGTTTCTACGCAAACCACATTAAAATTACTCTTGTTTTATCACAGTTACAGTACTTAATATGCAGTGTGGAAACCACTTATGGAATGAAATTCTTTATGTCATTATTTTAGAAAATTATAAAAAATGCCGAGACACGTCAACTTTTGAATTAAGTTGTGCGTTATGCAAACATAAATTTAAATTTACAGGGTGATTCACGCAAGTATGCCATAGTCGGTGTTGTTTTTTTTTTAATGAAACACCCTGCATATTTGCATATTTTTGGAATCCTTTTTGAACCGATTCCAAAACTAAATAATGTATGGTCAATTATGAATTATACAGGGTGAAATTTTAAAATTAATAATTTATTACACTTGAAATGTTGGTACTTTTTTAAATTAGCTGAATATGTATTTATCAAAAATTATTAGACGTATTTGTATATTAAACAAAACCTGCTACGCCCATGAATTTTATCATTAATACCTAAAAATTGCATAAAAACGCCAATAATTAGACAAAATTGGTAAATAATGTGGATTCTGTCAGTTGTTGATGTGTTGACAGTTTATACTGAAAAAGTAAAATCTTTGTCAAACACTCTTTCCTTGTCGACATAACAATGAAATATTTAACTGATACTCACCGAATTGAGATTTTAATGATGATCGGGTACGGGGATAACTGCAGAAATCAAGTTGAAGTGGCAAACTTATTTAATCACAGGTATCCCGAATTGCCTAATATTTCACAAAGTACTGTGTCTAAAATTCATGCACAATTCAGAGAACTTGGACATGTCAAACCATTGAAAAGAATACCACACTTCGTTGAAGATGATGTGGAAGTTGATATTTTGTTAAGTGTCGAAGAGAATCCAACTTCAAGTACACGTCAAATTGCCTGTGAAAATAATGTTAGTCATACAACTGTTCTAAGATGTCTTCATAAAGAAAAACTTAATCAATTGAATAGATGAGGCTTTTACTTGATGTTATTATAATAATTTATACCTCCAACGTTTGATAAAGCTACTGTGTTAGCGAAACGCGTCACTTTATGTTTAAATTACAATGTAGATTTTACAGAAAAAAATTGTTTGATTTCATAAAAAACTTCATTCCTACAAATTAACTTTTGTGCAGGAGTTAACAGAAGACGATCCAGATCGTAGAATGGATTTCTGCGAAAGATTGATGAATAAGCTGAACAGAAATGAGATCTTGGTACCATTCTTTTTTCTGACGAATCAACATTCACATTAAATGGAGAGGTAACTTATTTAGATGAAATCTTCCTCAATAAATGGATTGGACAGAGAGGTACTATCGAGTGGCCAGCTAGATCGCCAGACCTTACGCCGTTATATTTTTTCCTGTGGGGTTATCTCAAGAACAAAGTATATGCAACACAACCAACTAGCATTGTAGACCTCAAAGACAGGATAACTACAGAAATACGGACTATTTCACCTCAAACTTTTAACAAAGTATTGCCAACAACTAGGTGGAGAACTTTTTGAGCATTTATTTTAATGTATTAAAATCAAATACATCAGGTATTTTATGTATGTGTTTAATAACTGTGAAAATAAAAATTTCACCCTGTATAATTCATAATTTGCCATACATTATTTAGTTTGTTGGAATCGGTTCATCAAGAGGATTTCCAAAATATGCAAATATACAGGGTGTTTCTTTAAAGAAAAAACAACACCGACTATGGCATACTTGCGTGAATCACCCTGTACATTTACATTCATGTTTACATAACGCACAACTCAATTCAAAAGTTGACGTGTCTCGGCATTTTTTCATAATTTTCCAAAATAATGACATAAAGAATTTTATTCCATAAGTGGTTTCCACACTGTATATATTTTCTTGTATATTCAAGATTCCTAAAATTTCAAAGATAATGAAAAGTGCCGTATTTCGAAATTAGGAAAACTTAATTATCCGTAAATTTTATTCATGGAACAGACCTCCTCAATTACAGTTTCCATCCTTCGAAAAATTGTTTCAATGCCACCTTATTATATAATATATTTTTTATTGAGATACCATTACAATTATTCATATCTACATTTTAACATAGCTGTGCAATAGTTTATAATTATAATGTACTCCGCCGAGCTTCAGAAAATAGAGTAGCGAGGATGCGGAACACATACTTAGTTTACCGAACTTTTTCCGGACAAACCATTGGTCCGTCGAAAGAAACGCAGGAGATCTTTTTTGTTGCAAAACACTCCCCCTACACGGTGGTATTTTTCTTTTTCTCTACCTTCCTCACAGCGCGAAATATCAAAAATTTCGAAAAAAAAATTGCTGTGATTTTTTTCCAATTTGGGAAATCGATAGACTGGTAAACTTTTTTTTGTATTAATCTACATACTTCGAGATACTTATGGAAAAAAAATTAGCCGTATTGCTAATTACTTGTAGCTGTTATCCCTATCGTCGGGCCTATAATGTGCATATTAAAAACCAATTCAAAAATGCGCCGTTTCCGAGGAATTTATTAGAAACGCTTCTCCTAGAAGCGCGTGCACTGTCCCAAAATTAGAAATTATTATAATAAAGGTCGCACAGATTGAAGGTCGGAAAAATATCGAGTTAAATTTTCAATTTATATGCGCCATTTGAATTTTCCAATTCAAAGAAATGTACCGTTTAGTAAAATATGCTACCAGAATTTTTCCTTAATAGTTTTGCTTCTATTTTAATGTAAATTTAGTTAGTTAGAAATCAGGTAAATTTTACAATTTCTTCTTTCTTGATATTACTTTTCAACACGCTTTTATTAGTTTAACCTGTAGTATGTTTGTATGTATGTAACTGACTCTTTTGGGCGCGATTTTGCCCCACTTTAAGCGATCGGATTTACTTCAAACGTTTTAGACACCGACAATACAATATTTTGATAAGCTCATCTCATTATCCTGATTAAGATTACCAGGATTAGTGATTTTAATACAGGTCGTCTGTTTGCTGCTGGACAAGCTTATGTAGCACTTAGAGCCTCCGTACACGAGCTACATTTTGCGGTCGACCCGACCACAGAATTGCCGTCGCGTTTCGGCGAACTTAAGCTACCCATAAGAAACACTGTACCATACGTACACGGGCGTTCACTGCAGTCAAAACGGGCATCTGCAGTCTACTTGCAGTCGATCTCCGCCGAGTCTTCCCGTCTTCGCGCAACCAAAAGTGGATGTATTCAAGGCGATCGTGCCTTCCTACGTCTTCTTCTTGTCTTTCTCAACATAAGAAGTAGTAATGCTTCTTCTTCGAAATCCATATGGACTCTGGCAGGTGATAACACAAAATATAGGAGTGCAGTTGACGTGACCACATTTTTGTGGTTATCTCGACTGCAAATATGTGGTCCGTGTACGGCCGCTCTTAGTTGTGTAAAATCCTTGGACGGTATTGGAATTGGAGAACTTGATTGCTCAAAATTAACAGGAAGAACCCCATGTAACAGTGAAACATTAGATGAAATGGTTCGATTACGAAATAATTCCTAAGACTTGTTCGCAAATAAAGTTACACCACTATGTCTCGCTGTTTATGTTGGCAACATAGAAATACTTGAGTATGTTTTCTATCGAGATGCAACTGTTAACACATCTGTAGGTACATATTAAAGACGGTTTTATAGCAAATCGAACTAAAAGGTGAAAAATTAAATATAGTTTAGAAAAACACGCTTTAATAGAAAATCGAACTAAAAATCAAAAAATAACTTTTCATTTATATTTTATTCAACGGTTATAAAAAGTATACTAGCTCAATATGTTTCAATAATTTTCAAAAACTATAATATAAAAATAAAGTTATGAAAAGAAAATTAATTTCATTGTAAGAAGGCGTGGGGTGCTTTTTATGTCATATCTCTATACTAACTCCATGTTTACAAATAACTACTAATTATACTATATTTACAACAATTGATATCGAGTACCTACCCCACGCTTTTTTACAATGAAATTGATTTTCTTTTCATAACTTTTTTTTTATTTTAGAATTTTTGAAAATTATTGGAAAATATTGAGCTAGTATACTTTTTATAACAGTTGAATCAAATATAAATGTCTCCAAACTTTCATGGAAACATCATATTAAGGAAACTAAAGGAACATGTCTTAAAAGGCTCAATATTATTAAAACTCTCTCTCATTGCCATTGGGGCGCAGAAGTAACTACCTTGCTGAAAGTATATAGAGCACTAATACGCTCTAAACTCGATTACGGAAGCTTTGTTTATATGTCCGCAAGTGAATGCCATTTAAAAATCCTACACTCGGTTCACAATACGGCCATCCACCTATGCTTGGGTTCGATCAAGTCCCACAGAAAGTCTTTGCTGTGAGGCTGGTGAACCTCCGCTTTGGCTTAGACGACATCTTCTTCTCTCATACGCAGCCGCAATCTCCTCCAATCCTTTTAATCCAGTGTAGGTATCCATTAATAACATCAACTCATCAGTCCCATGATAACCGTCCATGTCATTTAAACGCTCGCCCACTTCCAATAATCATCCAAACCTTAACCAAACAGATAAACTTTTCTCAAACAAAACCTCTCCCACTCTCCAATACTCCACCTTGGTTAAGAATCCTTCCCCAATTTAATATTTATCTCTGCAAGAACAAGGACAAAACCAGTTCTATTGTTTTACGGTCAGCTTTCCTTGAACTATTAAATAGACAACAATATAATATGGTTCTTCACACTGATCTGTAACCACCGCACAAAAACACATCGGATCCTTCAAAATCTTATCTTATCTTATCAGTCTGTAGATACAGGCGAGCTATTCGCTATCTTACAAGCGTTTAAATATGTGCAACAATACACAAATGCACAGATTCCTTATCCTCTGTACATTCGATAAAAAACGCATTTACCAGCCATCCTATAGCCCAAGATATGAACTGCTTAGAATTCAAAACACAACAGTCACCATTATATGGGTTCCTTCCCACGTCGGGATAATAGGTAACGAAAAAGCCGTTTGCCTTGCAAAATAAGCCTCTTCTCTTTCCAACATCATTGATCTACAAATATCTGGATACGTGAAAGCTTATTTTAAAAAACTAAATTTAACCACCTGGCAAAATCCTTGGAATCAAGTAACCTCAATGCTACGTAACATTCAACCAACAGTGAACCAACCTACCTACTTTGGTTTATCCAGACGAAACATGGCTATTGTTCGTAGATTACGTATTGGACACACTCGACTTACACATGGATATATAATGACATCATCTTCTCTGCCAAAATGCCAATATTACCACACGAAGCTAACAATAAAACATATCCTCTCTGAGTACCCACATTTCGCCATGAAACGCGAGCAGCTTGGTTTAAAACCCAACATAGAAGACATCCTGAATAACAAAAACCAATTGGATAAGGCGAACCAGTTCCTGGAGGAAGAGCAGCTCATAAACAAAATATAATATCACTTACTTTATTTACTGATTACAACTATTGCTTTTTGTCAACCTGTGTTATATCATTTATTTGTGAATATTTGTAACTTGTGCTAATGGCCATAGCTGTCACATGCACGTTAAGCTGAATAAAAAAAATGAATAGTTATTTTTTCATTTTTAGTTCGATTTTCAATTTAAAGCGTGTTTTTCAGTTTTTTTTAAACTGTATTTTATTTTATTTTCGACAACACCCAGGCAATTTGTGAAAAATACTTCTCCTTTATTGAAGGACATAATGTAACCTTCTATATAAGGACATTTTCGACATTAATCTTGGCTGGAAGACGTTCGCAAAGTCACTTTTGTAATATATTCCCTTCACAAGTCGATCTTAATTAAAAACTATCTAACGTATGTGATATTAAAGTATGTTTAGAACTAATTACATTCTGAAATTTTCAGCAATGCAGTCAATATGCTTGTTATATACAGATTGCGAAAAATCTATTCGAGCCAAGCGATTTAAACTAGTGCGACAAGAAAAATATGAGAAAAACTCTTGAAAGAGAGAGAAGAATAATTGTGCGCAGTCTGCTGTTGCCAAATGTATATATCTGTAAAAGTTATTCCTAATTTTTGTCGGCAACAATGTTAACCCTTTCGGTACGGCTCGATTATCGGATATTTTTGCCTCACAGACGACGAAATTGCAGTGCTCGACAGAAGAGTGACGGATATAAAGGTCGAATACCAAATAGGTAAAATGAGGGTAGGTTAGGTTTTGTTCAACTTGAATTCATATTTAAATTAGAAAATAGCAATAGATCTATATCAAAGGCATGTTTATTCAATAAAGCAAATGAAATTATTTATATAAATGAACAATAAAAAATACTGAACATAAATAACGTTAGCAGTTCGGGAGATGCCGACTGTCGGCTATATTCGGCGGTGCTAGAAATATCCGACACTCGTCCACCTAAAACGATGTTTTGTGATGGATGAAGAAGTCAGTAGTCTGTACACAAGCATAAATTTTCATTAGCGGCGGATATAACTGGCGGTAGTCTGGAGAGCAATTTGAACCTATAACGAGTATATCCGTCATTCGTCCGTGACGCATATTTTTGCCGGATATAACCGTCAATCGTACTGAAAGGGTTAAATACCAATAATTGTTAAATCGAAAAATTTTATTTATTGCAGATTGTAATTTGTCCATTTATTTTTTTGAACTATGTATATTATTTTATTTTTATCTGTGTTGATCTCACTAATTTTTCAAAAGTCAATAATATTACCAATCTCGAGCTTCTCTCACTAAATACGGCTTCATCCTGTGTTTAAAGTCGAATGCAAAATAAATTATTTATTCTTTAGAAAGTACCAAACATTCTAAACTGACAACGCTGCTTTCATATCAGATTGGTAGCTGGAACTGAAAACACGCCCAACGCTGACTGCGAACAATTAATCTTCTTTCTTTTTCAAGTAGTTTTGCTCATATTTTCCTCGTCGTACTTGTGTAAATCGTATGGCTCGAATAGACTTTTCGTGATCGATACGTTACGTGATCGATACGTTACGATAAGTTTGCAATTTTGAAATTTGTAGTAAGATTTGCAGCCACTGAACAAAATCTAAATATCCAAAGTGTAAATGGAATAATTAATCATGTAAAGGGGGAAGTTACGGTCCAAAAGTTGGCTGCCGTGTCCGGGGTTGCCAGACTTATGTTGTCAAAATCAGACAATTTTATCAGACTTTCTTGTGTTGGTTTGTCGTTTTCATTCGCATTTTATAGTTTGGTATTTACACTGTGTAAGATATAATCTGTAATTCTCAAGAGTATCGAACACTGCATCGCAATTCATGAGTCTTTATCTAGTAGTTGCAAGGAGATGTTAGCATCCCTAATATCATATTTTGAGAAATAACGAGATAACGGTGGACCGCTAATTCCTATTACTTCTGTAAGAGATGTAAGTTTTTAATAAATACTGTTACGAACTCAGTGATTCAGAAGCCGGTCCTGTCGCAAACTATGAATGCGACCTTTCTAGAAAGGCTCTTTAACAGGTGATGTTCCAGACTGTTCTCGTATCTTATAAGGCGGTGAATTCAGGAAAGTTCTAGAGTGACGGAGTATATATACGCGGGTTTTCGAGTGAGTCGGGGAGTTGTTCAGTATACAGTGAACCGGTAAACAGTTTCAGTATACAGTGAGTGAACAGATAGTGAATATAAATAGTGTTGAAGATGATTTAGGACAATTATTATACCGAGTGTAAATAAATTAGTAGACATTAAGTAGTGTGTATATGTTACGGTTAAAGTATTTACTTGGCTAGTATATAAACTAGTTGGATAGTATACAAACTATCCAACTGCCTGGTTATTTTGATGGAAAATCATATTTCAAGTAAAATAGCTACGAGTAATGGCTGGTTTGTATACTATCCAGCTAGTTTATAAACTATACAAAATTTATCGCT
>CAJUYI010000067.1:318287-350804 GCA_910591695.1 Galerucella pusilla
AATCAATTAGATATTTTATCTTGAAAAAATGTTTTATTGAGCAAGCAAATAATTTTGATACCACCCACAAATTATGATGTAATTTTCAACGAATATTTTATAATTTTTACATATATACGCTGACCTAGTTTACTTCCTGTCACCAAGTTGAAATTTATCGCATATTATCTTAAACTTATTTTCGAGGAAATTAAAGATTTTTCAAAATATCGTAAACAAACCTCAATTCTCACTTTATTTGCAGATTTAAATATATCAACATTTCACCATTATATTGTTTCCAATTATTTCGCTAGCAAGGTTTTCGGGATTTCAATCAGCGAGAGTTACATTTTGGCACAGATACAGTCGTCACACAAATATTTGTTGTGGTTTACATGCTGATATTTTCAGATTTTACCGACCCTCAGATTTATGAAAGTGCAACAGGAAATTATAAAACACACCAAGTCTGGTTTTACCTCACGTACTTATATATTTTTATTTTTGCTATAACCCGTGATATTGGAAACAGATGAAAACGACGAGTTTAAAAAATAAATGAAAGCAAAAATAATCTGAATGCAAATCAAATTATTTTGGTACATTTTATACAGGGTATACAGTATCTTTAATGTTTTCTTGACCCATATACGTCTGTGTTCCAAGCAAAAAAGGATCGAACAAAAAATTGATAATCACTCTAGTTTGGAAGCACTTTTGAAATGAACTAATAGAACAATATTAGATTGTCAAACTAGTCGCATACAAAACCTTTTCCAAAAACATCCTTGAATTGAATTTAATTATTATAAATAATATTTTGGAAACTTTAAAATAACAAGCACAATATTAATATCAATGTTCTATATAAATACACTGTGGGCCGAAATAAAGGAGTAAATTTTTTAATTGAAAATATTCGTTTCTACGACCATATAGGAAATTGACATATATCGCACTCTTTATTCTATCATATTGCACGGTTCGCATGAATTCGATTAACGTGGTTTTCTTATTTAAATTTACCTACGTA
Source organism: Galerucella pusilla (assembly GCA_910591695.1). Lineage (NCBI taxonomy): Eukaryota > Metazoa > Arthropoda > Insecta > Coleoptera > Chrysomelidae > Galerucella > Galerucella pusilla. The sequence goes on from CAJUYI010000067.1 coordinate 319,303, forward strand.
ATAACTACAAATATAGCACAAAACACAAAATCTGTTCGAAAATTATTAAGATTCGCCAAATTTTGTGATAAAAAAACAACTAGGTACGGCCGGAAATCGAATCACGGTCTACTCCATCATTCTCCGAATTGTCATGACGCGGATAGCTGTCAAATGTTCTTATTTTGGGTATATCTATAGTATAACTGTAGGAATTTAAGAAAATTAAATTATAAAGAATTGAAATGTCTTTTGAGTTATTATAAAAATGATTATTTTAAAAATAATCATATGTTGTAGGTAGGTACAGTAATTGATGTTTTCAAATAAATAAAACCATCATATTTCGTAAATTTATCGCGTGATAGTGAAAAATTTATACTAATTATAAAAGTGAAAAATAATGAAGTAGGCTTATGTCAAAATTCTCAAATCATAACACAAAGCATAGAAATAATTTTTGTAAAGTGTAAGTGAAATATTTATTACATAAAAGTGTAAACGAATTATAATTGTGAGATAAACTAGAAATAAAAAGTGTTTGTCTCGGTTTTTTATTTTAATGGAAGTTGATACTGATAGTAGCGGAAAACAAAACCTGAGGTACTTTTAAAATATTTTTGGCCCTAGGAAAAATAGTGTACATAACTCGTTGAAAAGTGAATTTCACTCATTTTATTTCCGCACTCACCGATGTCAACATTATTTTTTTAAAACCATTACATTAAACAATATTTGTTACAATTATCGCATGGTCGTAGGAAAAATAGTGTACATTACTTGTGCGAAAGTAATTTTTCACACTCGTATTAGTGTCTCACTCGGCCTGCGCCTCGTGAGACAATACCTCCCACTCGTGTGAAAAGTGCATGGAGCTAGTATTAAGAGGAGTCGCTACGCCTGTCATAAAAGTGGTATCGGTTTCGCCATTTTACTACCACTTCTCTGTCAACTTGACATTAGTATTGTTTTGTGGATGTGAATTGGGTATTTTTGGATTTTCTTTTTGTTAGTGTCGTTTTTTCTATTTTAATAATCAAACAATAATGTTTTCTTGTGCTTCACGAAGTTGTACAAGTAGAGACAGTGTGAATACGAAAAAATCATCAGGAACAACATATCATAGGTTAGTGAACGATCGAAACAGGACTGTACTGAAATATATTTCTTTGTGCTTCAATAAGTTTTATTTAACTTCTTATTATATTTAATGTTTGTAGATTTCTTAGAACTCCATCAATAAGAGATATGTGGTTGAAATTTGTGAAAAGAGGTTCTTGGCAGCCAACAAAATACAGTGTTTCTATATTATCAATATCATCTTGTCAAAAGGACGATAATGTGCACTTTAACGAAAAAAACCACCTCTAATCAAAAATTCCAAAAGCCGCTATGCTATACCTAGGTGAAAAAGAATTTCACTAGTGAATATATTTATATTGATTGAAAATTTAAATAGTCTGGCTCTGCCATCGACGCCATATTGCTAACATCACAATGTCACTCATGTGATACCACTTTCCTATTATAAGATAGTCGACTGTGTCATCTCCTCTCAATAGTAGCTCCATGGAAAAGTGTCACTTTCCGCACTCGTTACGTAATATACTATTTTTGTTCTTTGGGCGATTTATTTTCTTTTTGCAGGGCTAATAACCTACAGGGTCGGACTTATAAAAAAAGTTATATAACAGTGCATTTGAGCTCGTTGCAAATGAAAATTGTTTTAGCTAAAATTATACTAATATGCATTTTCGGTAGATAAACTATCCAGAACACTTCAGTAAAAAGGAAATTTTCCGAAATTACCGGATTCGCGGAATACCTTTTTTTTTATTGAATAACATTTTAACAAATAACACATTTATGAAAACAGTTAAGTAATTTTAACACTTAGAGAAAAATATTATGAATGTGGCCACCGAACAGCCCAGAATTAAATCCGGGTGATTATTCAATTTGGAGAATTTTCGAACAAAATTTGTATGACGGGCAACAATTTGACACAATCGAGCAGCTCAAAGAAATAATGCAGTTTGTTTGGAACAATTTTGAACAGATGTCACCAATTTTATGATTATATTTCTAAGTGATGAGAGATTTAAGTAAATTTGAATGCATTTCAATTCACTTCCCCATTCCTTTTCCTCTTGTATAATTCTAATTCTCCATATCACAAAAAATTTATTGTCGACTATCCTATTCTCATTAAATTCAGTGGATATCTTCTGATATTTTGATTCATCTAAACTATTTTCCATTCCTATCCATAATTCCATACTTCCATATTTAATTTTTAAATTTTTAATAATATATTCCACTGTATATCAAAAAAATCACTTTTCTCTTCAAAATTACCGAAAATTCCCTCATTTATTTTCACAACGCTACTCCATTATTTTTTTCAGATGACCTTTTTTTTTAATTTAAATTTTTTTTTGGTTTATTTTAACTCAACACTCAAATTATCATTTGAATGAGGCTCTACTCTTCTATTTTTTCATGAAATTATTGCCAAGAAACTTTCTAATCTATCACATTTAATATTTAAATTATCTACAAATTTTTGAGTTATTGTGTTGACACATTTTCATAAAAAGATCAATCTTAGCCTATCAATGCATATCTATATAGTATATAGATAGATATAAATATCAAATAATTTGTATTCCACAGGAAGTTTTCCAAAAAGAGTGGTAAGGAAATCAGTATGTTTATTCATATCACTTATAAAAATACATAATATAGTCGAGCGGATAAAGCAAAAAAGTTCGGAATTTTTTCCCTAAAGACGGATTGGAATTCGGTTTTTTGCATTCGCTTCGGAAAATTATTTGTAAAAAATGTACTTACTTTGTTCCCATTACAAACCGGGAATTGCATCGCTGCAGTCAAAAATGCATCTTTTGGGAGGCCTTTTGGAGAATGTAAAAACTCTGTAAATAAGAGTCAGAACTGGCTCAAATCGGGTACCCGGGGGTTTTCGAGGTCGCTGATCACGATTATGATGTTGAAATTGACCCCCCGGACACCTGGGGCTCAGGAACGCCGATGATCTTCGTCTCCGTGGGACTCCAAGAAATCATGAGGGGAAGGAAAAATCTCGACGCCCGGGGGTTTTTCGGGTGGCTGAATTCAAATATGGCATCGACGAACCCCCCCGGACACCTGGTGCACCCGAACCTCGACCTGGACGTCATCCCCGAGAACTTTCTTGACAGTATCGACAAGAACAGCCCGGAAATTATTAAAGGCGTGTTTTTTGAGACGCGAAATCACGATTTCACGTCTAAAACGACATTTTCACCACCTGGTGCACCGCAACCTGCGCTTGAACATCGTCTCCGAGGGTTTTCCAAACAAAATCGAAAAAGGTGAACCGAAAATCGTTATAAGGAGTTTTCGGGGCCGCTTAATCAGAATTTTGCGTGGGAAACGTCCCTCTGAACACCTGGTGCGCCGTACCTTGGCCTCGAACGTTTTCTCCGAGAATTTTCCTGACAATATCGCCAGAAACAACCCGAAAATTATTGGAGGATTCCCCTTTTTTCGATTTTGTTTGGAAAACCCTCGGAGAAATTGTGAAATTGTGATTTCACGTCTCAAAAAACACGCCTCCAATAATTTCCGGGCTTTTCTTGTCGATATTGTCAAGAAAGTTCTCGGGGATGACGTCCAGGTCGAAGTTCGGGTGAAGTTGAACACTCTATCGATACCATTGTAAAAGTCCATAAATGCTTCCTTGTAAACAATTTGCTCGATATATTTCATTTGATTCTTTTATTAACATTCTCGTCAGCATAACAACCAAATCGTGACATTTTAAAATATTAAATAAAACAAAATATATCCATACCAACGTGAAAAAACTGCCTATGTGATCTGTCTTCAGTGTAAGGCCGTTCTGATTGGTTACGTTCAATCAGAAGAGCAAAAATTTTTTCATAGCAACAAATCTGAAGTTATTGACAAGTAACAACTCTGTTCGTGATCGGTACCTCAATTCGAAAGGAAATATAAATCTTAACAAATGATTAATTACGCATCTAAGGGAGAAATTGATACAGTGATTAATACAAAATTAATTGAGATTAATACTCCTGAATGTCAGTTGGGAAGTAAACTTTTTATATTGTTTAAATACCCTTTTACTTATGTATTGAAATAACACAAAAATGATAATCCGGTTTAATATTTCGTTTTTGTTCTGCTGCATTTCCATTCTTGTAATTTCACCCTGAAAAACCTTTTATTTCATATATAAATTTTCATTCTCACTACCCCATTTGCCTGGAAAATTACCGAGTGTGAAATTAGAGGAACGTTATTGGATTTAGTGCCGTCGTAAAAAACGCTTCATAAGAATTTTCTTGACAGATCATTCTATTACCTGAAAAAATGAGCGTTTCGCACTTTTAATGGAAAATGTGGGCCGAGTTTTTTTTTCCATGTTAACAGTAAATCAGGATTTTTTTGCAGTAAATATATTTGTTGAAAAAAAAATTGCTACTATTTCAGAGCTTTTTTTATCACTGAGTGGTGTAAGGCGTTTCAGATCTTCTTTCTTCATGATTTTTTTTCATAGTCTCCTTTGCTTTGTTCCAGCTTCTTCCTCTTTCATCCCGTAATCCTGACAGTACTTCATCTCAAGTTTTCCTTTACCGGTATTCCTTCTTACAAAGGGTGTAAATGCCCTCTATACGGTGTAAACGTCCCCAACATTGCAACAATTTTCATTTTTCTCATCCAGCCTATCGTTTTTGGAATTTTTAGATCCTTCCTTTTTTTTCAATATTCATTTTATCAATTCTCACTTTTGAGAATCATTCTTGTGCCTGTAGCACTGCAGCCTGTTGGCTTATTGTATCTACTCCCACATTTATTTCATCCACACAGCCATTCTCGCCCCTTCGAGTGTACGATGTAGGTCAACTGGTACCGTGCCATATGTTCCAGGCGGCACATTTGCCTCTCCGAAGATTATCTGTCTCTTGGAGTCCAATGCCTCACAGTCAGGCAGCAAATGGTTTACGGTCTCGGTCTCCAGCCACAAAGTCTGCAGCTGAGATCCCCGTTATACCTGTAATAATTCTCATCTTATTCCCACTACGGTCTATGTTGGCTTTGTACCAATTTTTGTTTTTTTTCCTTGGATCACCTTCTTTGAGGTCCCAAGAACTGGTTCTGGTCCGATTATGTCGTTGATGAACCTCTTCCCATGAGTTCATTAGCTTGATAATTTCCAGAAATATCGTAATATCCCGGCACCACACAATTCTTACCTAAATGTGGTCTGCCAATTGATTTACTGCTTTCTGACATTACTCTACCAGTCAGGATTTGTTACCTTGCTACTATTTAGAGCTGCAAGGGCTCCTTAGCGGTCAGTTAATACGTTTATTCTATGAGTATCAGTCCTATGTTTGTTAATTCCGAGGTATGATCTCCTAGCGGAAAGGAATATTTGGTATTCCTCATTTCACTGTACACCCCCTGCTCCTGTCCTTTCCCCAGTCTTTGACCCATCTGTATACTAGGTCTCTCCTCGGGGAAACATCAGTCTACTAGGATTCTACCAGTAGTTTCTCTGGGGTATATTTACCTTATATTTAAGGCTAGGAACAAGTTTACTGGCCATATCGTCTGTTTTCATATCTTCCACTTACGATATCCTCAATGGTTATGTGTCGCGATCTTATTGTTTTGTTGTTCTGGTTATTTTGTAGTCCAATTCATCCAATACTTGCTTCTCCCATTATCTGGAGGTGTAATGAACTAAATAAAGCTCTCAGATTTTCATACACCCTGTAAAACTGTAACAACCAAGTCTCTGCACCGTGCCTATTCTTTTGTGTCGTCTTCTTGTTACACTTCACACTATTTTGAAATATTTCGACTGTGACTCTCATTTTGTCGGTTAACACTCAATGTGTCACAGCTATTCAGGGTGGCCCTTAAGCAATTGTACATAGAAGTACAGTACAATCTTCATTTCAAAATATTGCGATTTAAATCAACTAGCCTCAATAAAATGTTAACATTAAGAAAGATACAGAATGTTAAACATGAAATTTTAATTTTCGTTTTTTAAAATAACTTTAACGCTTTTTGACGTTTATGCACAAAAATTTGAGGTTGGGGGTTTTTGATATTAGAAATCATAATTTTGTATCTATTTCGATGTATTTTGTAGAGGGCGCCAGATAGGCCACGTATGCGGTATAAGTATAATATTTAGGATTTATTTTAGATAGTGAACTCAAGTTTAATAATCATGTAAATTATATTTGTAGAAAAATTGGCAAAAAAGTTGGTTTTCTACGTCGAATATCACCTTACCTATCAATGTTGACAAAAGTTACAGTATACAATACACTTATATTACCGCATTTTCATTATTGTTGTTCTCTTATATATACAGGATGTTCTAATTCAAGCTTCGATAGGCTGCAGCTAATTCAGAATAAGGCAATGAGAATTATTTTAGGGTACAACAGATACACCAGTATCCAACTTATGTTAAATACTTTAAATTGGCTGAACGTCCAACAGTTTCTTTACGTTAAAACAATGACATTTATTTTCAAAATTATAAATAATTTACTTCCTGAATATTTGAATTTTCGATTGATACCAATTACTAATATACATCAACACGATACTAGAGCTGCAAGTTCCATTAGCTTTTATGTTACTACTAATAGAACGACTAATTCAATGAACAGTTTGTTCCATAAAGGATTGGTTCAGTTCAATAATCTACCTCATGAAATTAAATCTATCAAGAGTTTAAGTAGCTTTAAGAGAACCCTTACCAATTACGTAAAACGAAACAGCTAGCTCCTGTAAGTAACCGGTTTCAATTTAATAACTTTTATTTTATTTTATTTTATTTTATTTTATTTCTTTTTTTTATTTGGTTATTTCATATTGTGGTTTTGTCTTAACTTATTTATAGTACAGATGTTGAAAGGATGTAATTATTTGACTCTAATATTATAATGATTTGTGTATTATCTATGATAAATAAATGATATTATTATTATTATTAGTGTACGCAAAACTTTTTTGCCTTTTACATTAGCGCTACTTTTGTAAAAAATAATTAAAGCCACATCCTTAAAACAAAACAAAATATATATATATCTGTTAGTATCCTCAAATCTTAACGGTTTTCGAGATAATCCCATTTTAGTGATTAACTATATGATTATTATTTAATGAAATTGCGTTCGAAAAATGTAGTGTACGATCATAATTTATTTTTCTACAAACGTCAAAAAATGACAAGGTTTGCGCATTGACAACCATATGCGAAGTGACCCTCTTTTCATTGCGCGAAGTAGTGTGCGAAATACTTACTTCGCACACTGCATGTAAACTATATGGGATTTTCATATTTTAACCTTTATGTTCCTCAATCAAGCAAAAATCCAAGAAATCATTTATTTATCAATATAATATAACAATAATTAAGGCTTTCAAATTGTGAGAAAATTCAACACTACCTAATTTTATTTATTATTTACAATGTTAACATGTTAACACGAACCAATATTTATTCCTAAACCAGATAACTCAGATTCAGCTCATAATATCGTAGTTTTGGGAGTTGGAAGACTATCCATTTTTGATTTGCAAGCAACTGCCGTAGAGGTTACAGTACTTGATCCTGAAATTTCACAGTCTAAAATTTCATTTGATATTTGAATTTTATTGTTGATAGAATCTTCCACGTATCCTTCGGCCACAGTCGAAGATTTTGACGTTTGTAGAAAAAATTTTGTTTGCATCTCATGCGCGAAATATTTTGGTGACCTCAAATATTTTTATTAACTAGGCTGCGCCTCGTTAAAAAAATCAGTAGCATTTCGCGCACTAGATACAAAAATAACTATTAAGTATTAGGATGAAAAGTATTAGGGGATAGTAGCAGTTAACATGAAAAATATATGGTACTTTTAATATTTGAAAACAATAATTATCGTAATTATGATTTCTCATATCAAAAAACCCCCAACCTAAAATTTTTGTGCATATACGTCATAAAGCGTTATTGTAAAAAACGAAAATTAAAATTTCATGTTTAACAACCTGTATCTTTCTCAATATTAACATTTTATTGAGGCTAATTGATTTAAATCACAATATTTTGAAGTGAAGATTGTACTGTACTTCTATGTACAATTACTTAAGGACCACCCTGTATGTAAGAAGAGTTCGATATGTGAAATGCTTCTCCACTTATGTTTATCTTCTTTCATCCTTATAGTTTTAAATTTTCCACCCACCTTTTTGCTATATTTAGGATGTCGTGATTAAATTAGGTTCATTTATACCGTTTTCCATTTATTTCTAATTAAATATCATATATTTCCTGTTCGTTTTTATCAATTTTGGTATACGCCCATGTATTTGTTAATAAAAACGAATTATAAAAAAAAAACTTCACTGGAATATATAGTTTCAACTATTTGTCGGTAAATAATTTTTTGTTAAAATCTGAACACGACCTTGAATCGATTGAGTTCTACTTTTTCTGTTGATTGATAAAAAAAACTGTTTCAACGTTCGACACTAGGTAGCGATCGTTTATCATCCTCAATAATACATTAGTTGATTGTTAATCTTGGTGTACTGGCAATAAGAGTGGTTTGAAATTAGCGTTCTTTGTAGTGTGGAAACTATCATGATTTGTGGTGTTGGAGGTAAAATATTATCATACAATGTGTATATACTTTTTTTATTAACAAATAAGGGTATTTTAAGTTGATTAAACATTTTAGATATCTTATTTATAAATACTACTTCTTTTGGGATCATGTGAACTATACAGAACTACGAATTTTCAAAGGTTTTTGCAAAAATTACCTATTTTGAAGATTATCCGTTGAAAATGTTGCGGGAAATTCAATATTTCCAGTAAAAAGTGCAAAAAAGATTTTTTTACACAAAATTTTTGTCCCAATATTTTATACAAACAACATTTCAATGTGTCGCACCATATGGGAAACTATCCAAAAAGAGATTTTCATTAAAATAACAATAAACAATTCACAATTTCATTAAAATAACAATAAAAAATTCACAATATTATTAAAAGTGTCATTTTTCTAGGTACCTACATATAACTAACTAACAAATAATGTTAGGAAGAGAATAGAGGTGGATACAATATAAGTATCGTCATTTTAAATACTTTAATTTATAAATTGCTATAATTCTTGTAGATCAGGAAAGAACCGTGATTGAGCTTAATAAAAATTGAAAGATAACACTTAGAACAATGAGGTTTACTTGGTCGGCAGCGATTTAAATGGCAGAGAAGATTTTTAATAGATTATATTTTATCAAATTTCCATCATATTTTTCCGTCATCACGGGATTTTGTTCAATCTGACAGATAGTTTTGTGCGAAATTATATATTCATTAAGAAAAAATCCGGCTGATCAATGATTTTTAGCCGAAAAGGTCGCGCTTACTTTTTTGAATGGTTTGATAGTGGGTAAACTGTATCCATGATAACACAAATCTTTTTTGATGGAATAAAACAGTTTAGTATGGATCTACATCAAGTATAGTTATTTACGTAACAAGTCCCGAAAGTGATATTTTACGGGATGAGTAGGCAGTTTCCAGGGCGAGTAGTAGGCGAGTCCAGGAAGCCTGTGAGTCCCGTAAAATCACTTTCAGGTAGCGTTACGTAGGTACAATATATTTTTTTCATTGGTGAACCATTTTACCTATTTGAAGCACGCCTCATCGTGTCTAAATCGAACTTTCAAACACGCGCGTTTTTTAAAGTTACCATGGCAACATCACCAACTCGAGAAACGAAGTCTAAATGACAATTTTTTTATTATTGATTTTATTATTGACAAGAGTACTTTGTAACGTCAAAACCTTCATTCGAACAATATTTAACAATTTCAATTTTATAAATGAAAATGGACATTCATTCATTCATTCATTCATTCAAACGTTTGGGTTGTGCTCAACAGCCCGGGCACTTGACCTAAGTCATTGTACCATTCCCAATGTTATCTACTTCCACTCCAAAAGTTTCGTGTCCTCTATATAGGCCACTAGCTTATTTGGGGGGATTTTAAGTAGTTCTGATGGTTGTATAGTTTCCTTTCCAAAATGCTTCTGTCTGAGTCCTTCTAAGTTCTTACATGAGCAGAATATATGAATAGGTGTTTCATCCCTTAGTTCGCACTTCCTACAGAAAGGTTCACTGACTATTCCCATTATGTACAAATGTTTCCTTAGAGTGCAATGTCCAGTAACCAGGTCGGTTACTGTCTTCAAGTGTCTCTTGCTCAGTTTCAATAAACTGGTTGAGAGTTCTTTGTTTACCTTTTTCAGTAGACTTATTGTGTGAAGATGACCTTCTGTCAACCTCCATTTAATTTGATGTTCTTTGTCTAGCCAGTTCCGGATTTCCCCTCTTATGTAATCCTTTGCGATTCCACATGAAAATGGACAGTTTAATATACTATTTTCTGCAGCCGTTAGTAGATAAAATATTGAAAAATAATAGGGATAGATACAATAAATATTACTTATGTACAGGGTTATTCATTATAAATTACCCACCCCTTATCATCGTTATTATCACTTTTAGAAAAAAAAGTCTCGTATAAAAGTTGTTTGGTTACAGCTGAATTTTCTTAATATTCTATCAAAAGTTCAGTAGCGTGCAAATTTAAGGGGATCCAAAAAGTATTAGTTCTTTTTTAGATAGGACACTCTGTATATTTTCACATTTTTGGAATAGTCTTTTTTTTCCGATCTTGAAAATATATAATATGTTACCCCTACCTTGTACCGTTTTTGAGTTATGGAATGTTGTAAATCTTAATTTTAGTAATTACTGTAAATATGAAAAAGATAATTTATCAATATAAGCTATGAAAATGACAAATGATATGTTTAATAATTGACATTTTTCATTTTAAGTAATTATAGTTGTCATTTTCATAGCTTACTTTGATAAATTATCTTTTTCATATTTACAGTAATTACTAAAACTAAGATTTTCAACATTTCATAACTCAAAAACGGTACGAGGTAGGGATAATATATTATATATTTTCGAAATCAGAAAAAAAATTCCATTCCAAAAGTGTAAAAATATACAGGGTGTACCATTTAAAAAAGAACTATTACTTTTTGTATCCCCTTAAATATGCACGCTACTGAACTTTTGATAGAATATTAAGAAAACTCAGCTGTAACCCAACAACTTTTATGTGAGAATTTTTTTTCTAAAAGTAATAATAACGATGATATGGGGTGGGTAACTTATAATGAATAACCCTGTACATTAATTGTACAATTATAACAGTAAGCAGCTTCACTGAAGGCGTATTCATGCAACGTTCATTATCATTACAATTTTATTATATTATAACTACATTCACATTAGAAAAAGTTAATTACTATAGTTTCCTATATGATGTTCATGCAACCACATTATTGAATTTCAATTACACTATTGCATTAAGAAGTTGGTCTACTTTCAACTATACATTATAATTACATTATATTTTTAGTGGAAACCATAGAGAAATATTATATAATGTCTATGTCTATGGTGAAAACACTGAAAACCATGAAACCGCATGCACCAAAAATGTTACAGCTGTCATTCCGAGGTCTTCTTCTATTTCGAGAAGCCAGTAATACTTACAAAAGTAGAGAAACTGATATATTCCAACACGTTTTTGCTGAAAGTTCCTCATAACTTCCAAATAATTGCAAATAACCGACCTTCTAGCACAACCAGGAACGAATCAAATAATATGACGTTTATCAATTGCCAGTCTTGTCACTCTTGTCAGTTCATAATTAATTCGTACCCTGAACTGGTTTGATTAGACAGTGATTATGTAATTTAAGTGTAGTTATAATGTAATTATAATGCACGTTGCATGAATCGGCCTTGATTTCATGTGGAATAATTATTTTCTCGTCACTTTCGTTGTCGATTTCCATTTCTGGATCGGAAAATTGAAAATACAGTTGAACTATCAACAAATTCATTTTGACAAGAGATGTAATAATAAAAATTCCGTAAATGTCATTGCTAAGGCCGCCTACATAGATATAGACAAGACAAAATAAGCGATACGCCACCTACAGTTTTATTTTGTAACCTTCCAGTGGGCCATTAATGTTTTGTTTACATATGTGATTCATACGTTGATTTTACGGTTTCTGCTTGTAGTTGATGTTTTAAAGTCGCATATTGATAAAAAATTGTTTAATTTATCAAAATGAACCATCACTGTTGCATTCCTCTTGGGTAAGAGTGAATAAAGAACTTAGTTTTCATACATTTCCCCAAAAAGGACAACGTGTTTTGGTAGAAACTAAATTAGGAAAACCAAAAATTGGTAAACCAGTTACAAGGAATATGAAAGTATGCTCCCTGCATTTTATAGATGATGATTATTTTCATCGAGGTAAGCACGAACTACACTATGCGATTTTAGGTTATGTTAATGGGGATAATTGTTTACAGACTTCAATTCCATACAAAAAAGGTTTTTGAAAAAGACTGCTGTGCCTTCCATAAACCTTCCTGTTGGAACAACCTGAATGTTCTAGTAGTAGAACTGAAAGGTTGAGACAAAGAAGTAAGTACTTGTTGCTGATGAAGAATGTTCTTATACACCTTCTGATACACCTTCAACTGCTTCTCAAGAACTATTGCAGCTTCTTCAGGGGCAGTCAGATTATAATGGGCCCAAAACTTTCAAAGATTTTTAAGTGCAAGTGAATACTCCCTAAAGTGTCTACTTTGTGTGATCGGATAATTACAGTTGAGAATCACTCATTAAAATTTAGAATGTGCTCAAATAAATTTTAAGATAGGTTACCATTGTATTGTATGTCAGGATCTCCAGGTGTTGTATGTTAGGGTCCTTTGTGAGCAACTTAAATCGTTATATTAAAACTACATGATTCACTGGGATGATGTTTTATTGTATAACTTAACTACTTACACTAATTATGACTAGGGCTGTACTTAAGCCTGTCATATGAATAATATAAATGAACTATACTATGGATAATTATTAACAATGAACTGCATATCTGAGTAATGTGAATAAATATGAGAATGTCCCCTTGTATACTTCATCAGCATAGGTATTGATGTTTTTTTTTTAATTTATATTTTCCATTTTCTTGGATCAAGTACTTGGCAGTTTTTACAGCCTCGGCTATAGTCTTGGTAGCCCCTAAAATGTAAAATAATATCATAATTCTGAATTTTCTATATTTCAACTATTCTTTACTATTTTGTGATGCTTTCATTATCGAATCATTATCTTCGGAACACAATGATTGAAACATTTCATTGCAACAATATTTAAAGTAACTTTATTTGGAAATATCTCCATCATTACAATTGATTGTGAAGCTTTGTCCAGTATTTTGCTTATATACCTACCTGTACTAACTTCCTCCAAAATATCCATATCAGTAAAATGTCTTCTACCAGCTCTAAAATAGATTTGATTAGTATCTACAAAATATAAAACTTCACACTTATACCTACGTTTTGAAATTGCTGATTCAGGTGAAGCACAAAAAAAGTTTAATACTTCAGAGCTGTTAATTTCAATATTAAATGATGGAACTTTATTCGCCAAACAAGGCATTTCTTTTACAGGTACTAGTTTGTATTCTTCCCTGGTAATTACTTCTTGGGTTGACCAAGCACATTTTAACTGTGTTTGTGAAATATTTTCCAAACTTTGTATATCCTCCCTAAAACAAAAAACACAAAGCAGAAAAAAGAAATATGTATAAAATAAGGGAAAAAAATCGATTTTGTTTGATAGTGCTTTTTTGGTTTTGGTAACTTAAACACCTTGTGCATTTAATAAGAAATGCTGAAATATGCTTGCACCGCCCACTTTGTCCAGCTTTACAAGAGCAAACCATTAGTTCAATGTGTGCCCTCTCATTATCTATTTTAAATCGTCCCTCGATTTTATGGGGCTCCTTCTCCAATGCCGATGACTGAAGGCACAAGGCAATAATATTAACTACTGTTGTTGTGGATTTCGTTTTACCCGCTAATATTAGATGTCCAGCATTTAAAACGTGTTCACCTTCGTAAACGCATTTTTAATTTTCGGTCCCTTCTAAATACTTCATGCAATCCACAATACTCAGCCCAATTTCACTCATCTGCAAGTAAAAATAGTATTATATTTTTAGGTTAATGTAGTAGATAGGGTAAACATACCTTTGCAAACAGACCTAAAACTATACACTAACTATAAAAATGTTAAATGAATTTATCTAACACGACACACTAAATACTTAACACAACATCGATCAAAACACCAATACTAACAAAATACTTTAACACACTTAAAAAACGAAAAATATAACACCAAAAATTCAGGAAACTCCTACGCTATGTCATATGAAAACGAATGTAAACAAACTATCAATGGCCCAGTGGAGGACGAAAAAGTGACCGGTAGAGGCGCTGGAGTCTAGCCTTTTTTCGCCTATTGAAAATTAGGTAGATATTCCGAAAGTAAAAAAATCGTCTCGAAAGTAGAAAAAACATTCCGAAAATAGCTACTTTCGGTACGATTGGTGTAAAGTTTCATTTTTGATCCATTAAATCATACCGAAAGCTCTATTTTCGGGACGGCTGCAGAAAAAATCTATTCAATTCTTAAATATTTTTTTTCGTTATTGTCAACACTGGAGAAATGCACTTAAGTCTACGGAGAGAGATGTTAAGCTTATTATATGCTGCAAATGTAATTTCGAGTGGAGACCATCCGACCAAAAAATATGTTGTATCAGATAGATTCAATTCTCTTTATAATAACCACCCCCATCTTCCAGTACCTTTCTACGAACGAATGAACAGAATCTGCCAAAAGCTCCGTTTCTCTCTTCCAACAAAATTCTTCCCCACTTCTAATGATGTTTCCCCATGGCTATCTGTTGAACCTAATATCGATACCCGACTTACAAAGTTTAACAAACACTAAGTACCTACACAAGTTATCACAAACAGTTTCAAAGATGTTATTTCGCAATATCACGACTATAACATAATTTACACAGATGGATAAAAGATGGAAAATGGCACCTCATGCGCTGTTGTTACGAATTCCAAGATAATTGGACTAAGACTACCAGAAGCATTCAGTATATATTCTGCAGAACTATATGCAATTCACAATGCATTACATATATGCAAAAATCAGTCAACTGGAAATTTTCTTTTGGTCACAGACTCACTCAGTGCAGCAATTGGATCCCATCACATACAGGAATATGTGGTAACGAAAGCGCTGATAAGGTTGCCAAGCAAACATCAGAAAATTCATACCTTCGATTTGCAGAGAACAGAATTACCAAATCAGATTTGAAGAGCCTCATTAAGGAAAAAGTGCATGTACATTGGCATAATATGTGGTTGATTTCAAGTAGCAAACTGAGAAAAGTCGAGCGGAGTATAACACCTTGGAGAACCTTGCCCACTAAAAGAAGAACACAGACCATTTTGACAGAACTACGTCTGGGTCATACACGTTTCACTCACGAGTATCTTCTTAAAAGGGAAGATCCACCTATGTGCATGACATATTGTGATGTACAAATAAGTGTTGAACATGTATTAGTGCAGTGTCCGGTTTTGAAATGAATCGTAAAATGTGTAATTTTCCGTGCTCCATAGACTTGTTATTAAATGATCACTGTAACGTGGATAATCTTGTGAAATTTCTGATGGACATTCACATTTATGAGAAAATCTAAATAATATGTTATGTAGATGATTATTGAACAAACCATACTGTTGTACCACTGCTAATAACCCAAGGCGGTTGATGCAGTTTATTTCTAAATAAAAAAAATTGAAAATATATTTTTTCTCATGGTTGAAGATTATATACTGTCATTGATTTCACTTGGTTCAACCTCATGTCTTGCTCCCGGTTTCTTCCTTACATTTTAAGCTGTATGTGGGTCAATATGGGACAAAGGAAAATAAATGAAGGTTTATGTTCAACTTAAGTTTATTTATCGATAAAATCAACTACATAATTATAATCGAAATTATAATTTCTCTTTTTGTGATTTTTCGCTTTCTTCCTCATTCAGTTGGCAACTTGATAATTATTCTACTTTCAGCATGGAGGAATATTAAAAAGAATTCAAATCTTACAGCATTAATATCACTATTTTTTATTTTATACATTTCATTTGTGAATCTTTGTAGTCAATCTGTTTTTTTCTGTATCATTTATGGATTTGTCAAATACTCGACCATATTCTGTCAAATACTCGACCATATTCTGATAACCTTCACGAACAAAAGCTGCTGTAGAATAACAACCTATAAAGGCTTGGAAGCCCAGTAGAGCTCGACAGGTTGATGAGTGGCTTTTCTGCGAGGCCTGTACAATTAATGTAATTTGTTTCGTTGCTGATGTTGGTTGTGGTCCATATTTCTTGCTTTTTATATAGGGATGATTTCCGTGATAATGGATACATCACACCATTCAAATAGGTTTGCGCGACTTTTCCGGCTGAAAATCGTTGGAATTTAATTATATATATAATTTATTCAAAATATATAAATTTTTATGGAATATTTATTAAGTTTAATCACGGAGCTTTCAAGATTGGTGGCTTCTGGACTATGGAGGACACGTGAATATCATTTTAAATTTTGTGTTTTATGCCCATAATAAAAAGCATGTAATGCCTGTTATGAATTATTGGATTTTTTCACACAAGGGGAGGAAAAGGCAAAATAATGCTTTCATTTAATCTTCCCATTCTTTAAAAATATCAATACGCTAAGTGTTTCAAGAAGGAGGGTTATTTCCCCTTTTCCTCATTAAAAAAAATTGGTATTGGACATACTAATACCATGGACTAAAATGCCAATTGACAGTGTAGAATGAAAGGAGCAAAACTGTATGATTGAACAAAAACCCTAAAACTTGTTTTTTCATTATAATATTAACTTTGAAATAGTTTAGTTCTTGGAACTTTGGGAAACTGAAAGATCGCACCTCTACTTATACTTTTATAGGTTTCTGGTATATGACTAATAAAACATTATTTGATGTCATTAAAAAATAAATATACCTTATGAAGTGTTAGAAAAATATCAGAGAGAAAATGTGGGAATTTTTTCTTGATGAAAAGAAAATATGATATGAAATATGAATAATATCCTGTACAGTATGACACATTTAAAGTGTGTTAAATGAATATTTTTTTTATTTCTCTTCAGAAATTCCAATTCTAATATAAATATTTTTCCTGTAGTCTAGGAGGAATCGGCGCATGAGTACCTAAAACTATTCCACTTCAATTTTTTCATGCGATCCTCTTCAAATTGCTCTACTGATGATATAAATGCATGTTGCCATGAGGCAACCCGGTGCCATATTGTTTAAACCGAAATTGCTTAAACAATTTGCAAGGAATTGTTATTTTCCAACCGGACAACTTTTTTTTATATTCTTTAGTTAGTGGAATACCAATAAAAAAGGTCCCATGACTTTTCACGATAAAGTTAATATTTTCAAAGATAAGAAAAATCTCAAATTTGGGTACTTTCGACCCATAAAAAATACAGGGTGTTTTCAAATGACACCTACAACGTTTGCATGTAGATACCTCTCGTAAAATTGGACAAAATGATAGGGGTTGAGGGGTCCAGACTCTTTATTTTTCGAATTACAGGGTGTTAAAGTTTTGAAAAATTGATTGTTTCAATTCGATAACTTTAAAATGGATGAATAAATTGATTTGACATTTAGCAGGTTCTTTTTAAATGTAAAAGGGCATATTATGATGAAAAAACATTTTTCAATTTTTGATCCAGTGGTGTACATTTGGAAGAATATGTTGTTATCTCCGCTAACGCGTCCTTCGGCCATCTGCAACCGCGTGCGGAAAAGTATCACTTTCCGCACTTATTAGGTACCTAAACTACTATTTCGTAAAATTTTCTCTGGGGTGGGTATAATAGTAAATTGTTTTTTATATACCTTTTTATAATATACTTAACTATAGTGCGGAAAGTGATACTTTTCCGCACGCTATTGCAGATGGCACGCAATCGCGTGCGCAAAATTTCTCAATACAATACAAACCTCATTTCTCCAGTGTTGCTCTTTTTCTTTTTTCTCTTCCCATTCTAATTTACCTACTGTTTATATCTCGCTTAACAGATCCAGAGTTGAATTAATAAAAAAATTAAAATTTTCACGATGGTTCGAAAATAAGAAAAATTTTTTCCCTGCAACTATTATTTCATTTTTTTAGCTGTCTCCCTTTTCCAGAAGTTGTAAGAAGCACTTTTAGGACGAAAAGCAATAAAATTCCCTAAAGCACACATTTTTCACATCGTCAAATTTCCCTACATTTACTCCCATAAGGATTCTCTAATTTTAATACTATCGCCTTAAGGTTTATCCCAGATAAAAGATAAATCTTGAGTTCCAATTTCAGTTCCTTCATTCTAAATTATGTAAGAATACGCGAGACGTGTGTGTCGAAAACCGTTTGAAACAAGTGGATAAGAGATTACTTGGTTTTTCTTCCACATCATTTTACTCCCTACTAAATCGTGTTCAACACGCACAATGCTCCATAAATGGTATATTTTTAATTTTCGAAAGTAATTACTAAAATGCTCTTGTTCTGATTATCTTGATGCACGAGTGTAATTCGGTAGAATATTTCTTGAGTAGAAGCTATAATAGTATATTATACATCAAGGAGGTGAAGACTATTATTATTGTGTATCGTACAAAACACCTAACCGGTGAATGGATACGCCTCAAGGTCTGGAGTTAGTTTTAAAGTTGAAAATAAACAAAAATTTGATGATATCTTATGAAAAAACTTATATTTTTCAAACTACTTTGACAATCTATCTATAAATTAACAATGACAAATATTAACTACTATTTTCTCAAAAAAAAAACTTAGTTACAAAAAAGATATATAGTGAACACTAGCATTTTCCAACAATTATTGACCGAGCACCAAAATTATTTCGTGAGTGGCTTCTGGATTTACAATACTACAATATCGGGCTTGGTACGTAACATATATATACAATTTTTTCCACTGCTAGCCAAGATGCGTTTACTCCGTCGTCTGACTGACAAGTATGCTGTCGGTTTTCGATATATTATGAACGTACTCGTTATGTCATCAGTCATATTTGGTTGACCGTGAATTTTAAACAAAAGACATTTTTATTCAAATAATTTTATCTTGATAGGTAATTTCCAGCAGCAAATACTAGGTGTACCAAATTATGTTCCACAAGTTTTTGTTGAACTACTATCCCTGAATTCTCAAAATATTTAAATTTGTCCATTATTGACCTAGAACCTAGACCTAGAACATTATTAACCACTAATAGAGAAGAAGCAATAATTGTCTACTCCACAGCTGGTAGTGGAAAAAAAGTACGTTAGTACGAAATTTTTATTTAAAAACAATTAGGTATATCAACATTAACTTTTTCTTGTATATAACTTATAGAATAATAATAATCTTTTCCCGATGCGACTGGCTGAATGACGTGAGTCCGAGTTAAAAAAAATGAAAAATAACAATCTAAAAAGGTCATTTTAGATTAGACAATATTTCGTGCAATATTTATTCCACGTTTTGGAACAATATTTGGAATAGATTTCTTGTGTGAAATATTGGCCAACTGTTTCAAGCTATTTTAGACTATTCCAATTTATTGAACAATATTTAGTTCAAGACTCTGCGCAGTGATCTAATTTCATGATAAAATAAATATAAACTTTTCAAATTCAAAAATGTCGTTAGTTGTGGAACCGAAAAATTTGAAATATCTATTAATTTTCACGGCTGCTCATGTCACTAAGCAAATATTAACTTTAAAACAGAGGAGAATGTGATTTGGCAAAATAAGTGGTTGATGAAACGGTGGAGGCTGTGGAGTTTACTCGAGAGCACTAAGCCTCAAGATTAAGTGGGGAATGGGAAACAACACCAGCGTGGTTCAAACAGAACTGGCTGGTATCTCAATTGCCACAAAAGAACTAACCAGAAGAGGAATTTCTGGCAAAAACATAATAATCTGCACTGATAGTAGACAAGCCCTATTAGCCTTGAACAGACAACGTGTTATATCGAGGCTAGTACTAGAGTGCCACCAAGATTTAGCTGACGTCTCGGCAGATAACAACATTATCCTGAGGTGGGTTAAAGGGCACGACAGGAGTAAAGGAAATCGCATTGCTGATTCTTTAGCCAGGGAAGCCGCTGGACAAAAAATTCTAGGACCCAGTGACACCTACGGCCTAACGACTTCGACAATTGCGGAACTAGCCAAACGTTACACCCATGCTCAATCCCTTAAGAGATGGGATGGAATCAAAGGATGCAGTTTTGCCAAGATCACCCTGGGCGACACTGGGAAGCTGGCGCCGAAGAAATATTTGGCGATGACCAGGAAAAACCTACGTTTAACAGTAGGATTTCTGACTGGTCACTGTCAACTAAGTAAACACCTCCATACTATGGGGCTAGTGGACACACCTCTATGCAGGATGTGTGAACAGGCATGTCTTATGTGAGTGTCCAGAGTTATCGTCAATAAGAGAGTGTGTGTTCGGTGAGTCTTGGCCTACACCTGCCGATATAAAGGAGATGTCTCCCAGTGACCTGTCCACCTTCCTGAAAAGGACAGGATGGACAATGACCTAGGAGGACAACTCCTCGGGAGGATGTACAATGGGTCACATGTGGCCTAAGTGCTGTGAGCCTACACACTCACCCTCCCTACTCTACAGATACAGAAACGATCTAATGATGCCTAACTTTGCCACTACAGATTCTACGGCTAAGCTTCTTAAAATTATTTGTTTTGGTAATCTTTGAGTTTTACATTGAACAAACCAGCATGTTTTGAGATTTCCTCAATTAACATTTCAATCTCCAGTTTATTCCAAAATACATTTTTCAACCCCTTTAATACATAACCACAAATTATCAAGATTAATGACATTCATACATTTTCATAGAACATTTCCTTCGTGAAATAATATAAATCAAATTGTTGAGAAAATAGAACCAGGGACCCTATTCTCAAACCGTGACATATTTTGTCGCATGCGAGAAATCCTCTTTGTCGAATAAATTCTGAATATTCTTATTATCAAATTTCGCCTTCGCAAATTTTTGATAGACAAATTGTAGAATGGTCAAGGGCAGTCGACAATTTATAGGTTAACGTTATACATGTCAAAAGTGAAAACACTCGAAACATTGCTTAATACTTTTGTTAGGATCTGTTTCAGAAATTTTTGTAGAGAGAAAATGGCAGCTTTATTAATTGCCATTGAAAATTTAGAAAATCAAGAAATGTATCAGCGGTCTCGAGAGAGACGAGGAATATATAGAAACGCTTTTACATTTTTATCTGACAGAAAGTTCATTAAAAGGTTCAGATTAACTGAAGAATTAGCTAGAGAGCTAATCATTATTCTAGAACCCTCAATAGAACAAGGGAATCGTGCAAGTGCATTATCTCTTGAAGAAAAGGTATTTTCCAGATAAAAGAGGCTCATTTTCTTTTTCTTGCAATAAATTTATTAATATTCGTTTTTGGTTTTGGGTGCAATAATTTTTTTTGGTTTCACTTTCCATGTTTATCTTGTTATTCTTGTTCTACATTCGAGTAAGTACATTGTACATTCTAACTTCTAACAAATAACCAAATCATTACTGTCATCACAGATCATATAACTACTACTGTCATTTCATTATTTTACAACTTTACAAGAGAAGTGGCATAGAACACGATATAATATCGAAATTTCGGAAATTTCGGCGACAAAATTTATCTCATGCGACTTAGATGTCGAACCCATTTAAGAATGCCAGATGCATATGTTGTGCGACAATTTCTATCGACATGTCGAATACGACAAATGTCATTTGACATTCGAGAATAGGCCCCTTGGGTTGCTATTCTCGAATTCATGAGAATGATTTGCGTATACGAATTTATTGGTTTTTCGTACGAGAACTACAAATTCGTATTCTTGATCGATAGAATGTGATTTTTTCGGTCGTGTAGGAGAATATTTTCATGCGAATATTTTCTACTGGGTCTGCTCCATGAGAAACGTCAAAATCGAATGCAGAGAGAGAATAAGAACAATCAAGAAACGGTTGATATTCAAATACCTTTTGTAAATTTCATGTCAATAACGCACATATATGGCTGGCTTATACGAATTGGGTCAATTAGCGGCCATAAATATATTGGTTGAAGACGAAGCAGATGTAGTGAGAACCTTTTATAGAAATCTAGATCCATTTGTTGAGATTTCTCAGCGGAAATTCAAATTTTCCAGTTTTAAGTTTCACGTTACTTTCCATGAATTCTAAAAGAATTTCTTTGAAGATCGTCTCATTATCTACAAAAATGATGCAAATCATTTTTTCGAAAATTCGATAGCTATCGAGATAATGAGACCTGAAAGTCTCCTATTTCAGCTGCTGATGCTCTGCCTGTAGACATTCTGCTGTCTATGCAGGGGGCGGACGAATTGTTCCATAACTCGGCAAAAAATTGACATTTCCCTATGATTCAAAGTTCATCGCAATGGGAAGAGCCTTAGCTATCATTCCATGTCACTTGCAGCTCGTTTGTACTCGACAAAAATATTTAAAAAAGCGGTCAAAGTTTTTTCCACAAGATTTTGAGACTATCTCAATCATTTGTTTGTATTTATAAAAAATAGTCTTTTATCCTAATTTTGTTTAATAATGGAACCTTACGAGGTCTTGAATGATCCCAGAGATTTTTTTCAATATCTTTCTTGCGTTTTGATGAAAAATTGATTTGTTTATATACATTTTCGGAGTTCTGTATAATCTGTGAAACAAGCGCGATTTGAAAATGTATCATTCTATATATTTCTTTTCAATGCACATCATTTTAAAGCTTAGAGTGTCTAGTTTTCAAATGTACTTTTTGATTTTCAATAAAATCCAATCATTTTCCAGAAATCAGGAAAATTGATCACACCGGTAAAAACCGGACTTTTTTTTTTAAATTATTAAACAAATCAATTTTTTATCAAAACTCAAGAGAGATATCAAAAAAGAATTCATGGGACCATCCAAGACCTCCTAAGGTTCCATTTAAAAAAAAAATTAGAATAAAAGACTATTTAAAAAAATATATGAACAAATCAATGGAATAGTCCCGAAATATTGTGGAAAAAAACTTTGACTGCTTTTTTAAATATTTTTGTCAAGTACAAACGAGCTGCGAGTCACGAGTCTTACCATTGTGATGAACTTTGAATCATCGGAAAATGTCAATTTTTTGCCGAGTTATGGAACAATTCGTCTTCTTGTTTACAAGTTAATGCATGGACAGCAGAATGTCTACAGGCAGAGCATCAGCAGCTGAAATGAGGAGACTTTTAAGTCTCATTATCTCGATAACTATCGAATTTCCGAAAAAATGAACCAGACCATTTTTGTAGATAATAAGACGATCTTCATTTTTTA
Source organism: Galerucella pusilla (assembly GCA_910591695.1). Lineage (NCBI taxonomy): Eukaryota > Metazoa > Arthropoda > Insecta > Coleoptera > Chrysomelidae > Galerucella > Galerucella pusilla. The sequence continues at coordinate 342,875 of CAJUYI010000067.1, forward strand.
TTTAAATAAAAATTCTCTAATTCGCATATTTAGCCAGATATTAGCGAGAAACCTGTTTTCCAGGGTTTAGGGGACTATTTTCCTCTCCTCCCGTAAACTCAATCGCGTTAAGTTTTTTTCTTGTATAAAAACACCTGCAGTGACCCAAAAATTGAGCCCAAAGGGAAGTCTTCAGCGACTTTTCAGGAGCTTTCGATAATTTCAGGTGTTCAGTTACTGGACTATAATCTAAAATGACCTTTATCCAAATCGCGACATTTTAACGAATTTTAAAATTTGGCATGTCAAAATGACAAATGCGCAATTTTAACACTCGTTACTGTAGGACCTGCCGGGAAACTTATGGTAGCTAGCGGGAAACTTTCTGATTCTACCGGGTAGTTTTCGCCGAAAAATCATGGGATTTTCAATACATGAGGGAAATATTCTGGATAATAGAATCTTTTACAATCGATTGGAATACGTCGTAATTAGATCTTTTTTTCAGTCGACGTCGTCCTCAGAGCATCACCTCGGACGACGGCAGCATCGTCGGGGTTTGCAACAGTCGTCCATCGTCCTACACCACCGGAAGTTTTAGATCGGCCGGAAGTGGTTGCGTTAAATTGAAAAGACACAACGCTTGTCGCCAAAAATTACGTCATCCATCGCTAGTAGTCGAAAACAGACACTCTGGAAGCGACAGTGAAAAAACGGTGAGTTTTTATATCTAATTAAATATATTTTTTGTTGTTTTATCCATTGATTGCACTATAAAAGCGAGCGGTTTTACGAATTTTTAGGTCTAACGACTTTCGCACTCCGCTTTTATTAAAAACCTTTTAGAGGGTAATCGCCTGCTCATGTACCTACACCATCGGTTGAAGTTTTAATGTATTTAATGTGGGGAAAAAAGGTATGAGTTCGCACAATTAAACCGGTGGGCGATTTATTTGATTTAAAACATTTACTTTTTATCTTAGGGCGATGTTAAAGTTCATATAATACCCTTCTTGGTGTGCGTCATTGATTGTTAATGTCGACACATTACGTTGGAAGGAATCGAAAAATACAGGTCTATGATTAATCGTAATCAAAATACCACAATAATCAACCGTTTAAATGTATTACAAACCGTTAACCCTAATCTTTGACTTGAAAAATTTGATTAGTCGATGTATAGATTACGCGCAAGCGCGACCTATCAATCGGGAGAAGTCACAGTGTCAAAATAGGATGCAGATGTGCCTTTCGTAGCGGCAATGTGTCTTACGCCTTTTTCCACTGTCCCACTGACAGTTCTCGTCAGGTCTGTACGAAAAGTATTTTTTCGTGAGATACCGTTGATGTGAAGTCGGTTACAGAGCGGTTATACCCCCACCAAAGAAATTTGAAAGGTTGTTATCGTTCATGATCTCTCGCAAAAATCAACCGGTTAACCGGATAGAATTAACAACCATTCGAAAGACGACATTTTTTTGACATAATGGATTATTAAAATACAGGGCGTACCATTTAAAATAAGCCTGATACTGCACATTGAATGATCTAATAATGAAACTGAAAATTCTGAACACCCTGTAAAGAGATATTTAGTAGTAATCGTGGAATACATTCAACGAATGTCCAACTATTAAATAATATTAAATATTAAATTAAATTTAAATTTAATATTAAATAAACTTATTGATTCTAATTTTGATTTTTATGAAGTTAATGACTTATTTGTTTATAAAACAATTTGTGACATCAAAACTAATGCTGTAGGATGTGACGGGTTAAACATTAATTTAATTAAATTGTGCTGTCCACATATAGTCCCTTATATTACTCATATAATAAATTTTTGCCTCACTGAATGTGTCATTCCGGATATGTGGAAGAAAGCGGTAGTGAAGGTTTTACCGAAGAAGTCTGACCCAACTGAACTCAAGGATTTACGCCCGATAAGTATTTTACCTAGTTTATCGAAAATTTTAGAAAGAGCTATGGAAACCCAAATAAAAGACTATTTGCAAGAACACTCACTACTCCCATCAGTTCAATCAGGCTTCCGTCAAGGTTTCAGTTGTGCTACTGCTTTGCTCCACATTACAGATGATATTTTAAAAGCTCTAGATCAAGGTCAAAGCACTGTATTGGTAATGCTAGATTTCAGTCGAGCATTCGATACTATAAATTATGATCTAATGCTATATATGTTAAAATATATGGGATTTTCTAAGTACGCTTGCTTTTTATTAGAAAACTATCTTAAATTTAGACAGCAGCAAGTTTGTTTAGACGGAGTTTATTCAAATTTTCTTTCACTAAGGTCAGGTGTTCCACAAGGTTCTATACTTGGACCACTATTATTTAGTATGTATACTTCTCAGTTATTGAACCAAATCTTAAACTGTAATGTTCACTTCTACGCTGATGATACTCAGTTATATTATAGTTTTAGACCTCATGAAGTGGACACTGCCTGTGTAGTTATTAATGATGACTTAAAAAAGTTTATCGATTGTGCAACTGAACATTGTTTATTTATTAATCCAACAAAATCTAAAGTTATGATATTTGGGAACAAAACTCAAAGACAATATTTGTTGAACTCCATAAATATTTCTATTAATAATGAAAAATTAGAGATAGTAAATGAAGCAAAAAACTTAGGGGTAATTTTCTATTCTGAACTAAGATTTGAGAGACATATAAATAAGTTATTACAACGTGCTTATTGTAATATTAAGATGATTTATGGAAATAGACATTTATTTCCTATTCACATAAAAAAACAGCTTTGTGATACCTTGGTTCTCTCTTTATTTAATTATGCGGATGTGTTATATGGTCCCAATCTAACAATTACGTACAAAAAGAAAATTCAAAAGGTTCAAAATTCTTGTCTTCGTATGATTTTTGGTATAAGAAGACGGAAAAAGATTTCGCATAAATTAAAAGTAATACATTGGTTAAATATGGATAATAGAAGAAAACATCACTTTCTTACTTTATGTCATACGTTAATTGTGAATAAAAAGCCCTCTTACCTCCATCGCAAAATTACGTATCGTTCTGATGTCCATAATGTAAATATAAGAAATAGGGGATTATTGACTATACCCTATTTCAAGACTGAACTATTCAGGCGTTCCTTTAGTTACTTGATCTGTGACTTGTACAATAAAGTTGTCCCTCAGTTTAAAAAATTTAGTATTTCGTAATTTAAATCAGTTCTTAAAAGACACATTTTGGAAAGTCAAAACTAACTAAAGAGTTTTAGGATTTTTGTCATGGTTATTGTTTATTTCTCTAAATATTTACATTCTCCTTACATACATATATACATTTTTTATTTTATTTTTGCAAGTAAATTTTATGATTGAAATTTTTGATTTGGATTCTTATATTAAGGCATGAAATTAATTTATATCTAGCATTAGACACGACCCCTTAATACAAAGGACATTATAATTACCTATTATTCTACAAAATTATCTATAATAATTATATAAATACATGTTCCTATACGGGTTAAGTGGAAGAATATTTTTGTTGTGTCTAGTACACAACAAAAATAAACTTCGCCCGTTATTTTTAATTACTGTCATTTGTATTAATAATTTTTGGAAATAAAAGACGTTTATTATTATTATTATTATTATTATTATTATTATTGGGATGTAAGAGAAAATTTTCTATAATTTGTTATATTAATGAGTTATCAATTTTTTTTGAAATGTTCACATTTTTAAAAAAGTCAGCATAACTCGGAACCCTCTCTATTTAGGTATGGTGAACCCTTGTGAAGGAGTATCATATTTTTAGGGGCAATTAGAAAATGCAATAAAATATAGGGTGTTCCATGAGAAAAAATATAACTACTACGCCACACTATATTGGAACATCCTGTATATTTCAAAATATTTTCAAATTATGGTTTAAGTTACAGTAAAATTTGTTGTATGAAAAGATTTTTCACAAAATTCATATTTTCTTCGATATTTGTCCGGTCCCGGACTTTTGCCGAACTCTGTATAAGTAGCGGTATGTACTTTTCACCCTTTGAATGTTCTCAAAATTGAGTTTGAGATTAAATGAAACGTTAAATTGGCAATCGATCAAAACCAAATTCCGATTACAGGAATTGATAGCTTCAAAAGCTGTAACCGACGTTTGCGATATTTTTTATTGAGTACAATGTAACGTTTGTGGTGTTGGTATGTAAAAAGTTATGTATAAGCTCCAACTAATTTGGTAAATAAAGTTTTGTTTCGATTTGAATTTCGATGCTCTGCAATTCGTATCCTATATTTTATTATTAAATAGATTGTCGTTGGGAAGCTTGAGAAAACGGAAAAATAATGTGTCCTTCCGTTTGCTCGTTGAATTTCCGCTCAATAAATTTCTTATTTATAAATGTCGTGTTTACTTGGATAAAACTTAATTCTACTGTAATTACTTGCGAAATTCGACTCCCTATATAGTCGGATTAGGCCTTTCCTATCAAAAAGACACTGTTATTTTTATTCTGATTTATATTCACTTGGATGGTGATTCTGCATTTATATTTATACAGGGTGGGTCCCACATACAGCACGGAATTTACAGCCCAAACTAGAAAAAATTCTAAAATATGTTTGAAGGAACACATCAAAGTTATTATTTTCAACTAAGACCTCCGCTTACAATGTGGAACATCCAAATGGAATAAATTCTTTAACAAATATACGAGGGCGTGTTGGGAAAAACGCTTGGGCATGTAGATTTTTTTTTAATGTTAGGTATATACAGGGGGTTGCATTTGAAAATAAAAAATCGACGTGACCAAGATCGAATATCTCTTCACTGTCTCCCGAAGTGTTTTGAAATAACAATCTTGAAGATAAGCAGATATGGTTTTCTTTGGTTTCTTATATCATTACATAAAATGATATCCAGGATATGGCTAAAAATACTCAAGCTTCGATATTTGCGAAATCATATTATCTTCTTTTTTTTCCATTAATACATATTAAGTAATTCACAAGATAGCTAGGCATCACATCAATTGCACCTTTTGTAAATATCGAAAAAATTATGAATTTGGTTTGAGAATTCACATAATTTATTTATTTATTAGTGGAATTTTATAATGCAGTAATTTTAAACGACAGTTCGAGATGATATATCGCGAGAAGCTAATAGTTTAAAAAATATACAGGGTGTTTTCAATTAACACTTACAACCTTTGCATGTAGATACTCCTCGAAAAATTGGACAAAATGATTTAAGGATTGAGGCGTCTAGCATATTTTTTACTTATCGAATTACGGGATGTTGAAGTTATGAAAAATTGAATGTTTTAATTTGATAACGTTAAAATTGATGAATAAATTGATTTGAAATATGGCAGGTTGTTTCATAAATGTGAAAAGGCATATTTTGATGAAAAAATATGTTCCCATTATTGATCCAGGTGGTGTACATTTGGAAAAATATGTCTCATTTTCTCTCCTATTTTTCACGCCACTGGCATTTGAAGCTATTTCTCTTTTATGTTTGCGTGAAAAACTCATATCCTTTACATATAAAAAAAATTTGTAGTTTTCAAGATATTTGATGTTGTTATGAAGTCTGCAAGATCACTTTTTGATGATGAAATAAAAAAACAACTATTTTTATCGAACTCCGCCATCAAATGTGACACTTTAATTCACTCCTTGACTTTAGGTAACGTCACATTTTTCATATCCTCCATATATCAGTTATGAAAAGTAGTTATGTAAAAACTTTACGGAATTGTTCAAGTTTCAAAGAATAATTTATTAATTAGGTACTGTCAAAGATGACAATGATTCAATCATTCAAACTCACAATTAGAACATTATTTTAATCAAATAGTATTTTAAGATTTATAAACATTCAAAACAACATTATTAATGACACAGTTATTTAAAGTAAGTCAATTTTCTGGGTGAATACTTCATAGTAACAATACTTCTGACACCATTTGAATCCACTTTAATATTATCATTGTAATTGAAGATTTTATTAAATATTATAAAAGCGCGGAATTAGATAAAACGTTGTACGTAAATACGTTATGAAGAGAACGACATTGTTCAACTATTCTTGTACTTTTTTCAATAACTACCAAAGTACTAATGGTTAAAATATGTAACAGGAACTAATTTATGAAACAGGAGTGCATCTAAAACATTGGGAGAGGATTGTTGAAAATATTTGCTCAAACTTGTGATTTTATTAACAAAAAAAATAGCAAGAATTGAGGTATGCGATTTTCAATGCGAAAACGTTGCATATTATGTATAAATGTAATAGAGGAGTTCAGTCTAAGGTCAGTGTGTCCAACAAAAAGTGGCTTTTTCTGACAAGAATGACAGTTAAGGTCTACCCTTCTCATCACTGCGAACATCTATATTGCTTTATTGAAATAATGAATACACCCCCGAAGCGTATATCTTGAAATTAAAAATGACTTTTTAGCTGAATACTCAACATATCGGTGGCCAATAATTCTATGAACTTTTGGCAAATCACCATTTCATTCCTGTTAATCTGTCACTAGTTATGTCAAATGTCAGTTATATTTATTTTTGTTGATATTCGTTTAATTGTGTATGTTCATTTTCGATTAGATTTTTGTATCATTTCTAGTTAGTTCTATCTCTATTCTTCTAATTACTTTTCCACTGACATCTGACATAACTAGTGACAGATAACAGAAATGAAATGGTGACCTGTCCCTGATCGAAGCCTGTAGCAACAACTAAGTCACTCTAGGCTGGATCAAGGGGCACAGTAAATCTAAAGGTAACCACATTGCCGACTCACTAGCCAGGAAAGCTGCATCCCAAAAACTCTTGGGACCTGGCACTTCCATAGGTCTGTCGGCGTCGGCTTCATTCTGACCAATCACTGCCACCTACGAAAACACCTCTATATACTGGGTCTGTCTGACACATCACTCTGTAGAGGATGTGAACAGGAAGATGAGACTGTCGAACACATTCTTTGTGAATGTCCGACACTCTCTCAATTAAGGTTTTCCGTATTCGGCGAGTACAGGCTAACACAAGCCAGCATGAGGGAGCTTACTTCCGGCGACGTTATCGCCTACTTCAAACAAGTAGGCTGGATGACGAGCCAGAAGGAAGTCTGTACCTCAGAAGGATGCACAATAGGCCAATTGTGGCCTAAGTGCTGTGGGGGTCACCCACCCTTCAAATTCTTACAGATACAGATACAGATTGGAGAAATATTTTGAACAATCTCCTCACAATGTTTTAGATGCATTGCTGTTCCACAAATTGGTTTCTCTGTTACATATTCTAACCATAAGTATAATACTTTGGTAGTTATTAAAAAAGTAATCAAAAAATAGTTTCCTCATTTCATCATCGAAAAGTAATTTTGCAGACTCCATGAAATCATTAAATATCTTTGACACTACCCATTTTTTTATTAAGGAATGCAAAATGAAGCATAAATAGTTTGAAATGCCATTGGCGTAAAAAATGGTAGTGCAAAAGGTGACATAGGTAATCTTCCAAATGTACACCACTGGATCAATAATTAAAACATGTTTTTACATCAAAATTATGCCCTTTTGCATTCAAAAACAACCTGCCAAATATCAAATCAATGTATTCATCTATTTATAGTTATTAAACTAAAATATTTAAATTTCCAAAACTCCAACACTCCTTATTTCGAAAAGTGAATAACTATGCTGGACTCCTCAATCCTTTTATCATTTTGTCTAATATTACGAGAGGTATCTACATGCAGACGTTGTAAGAGTCATTTGAAAACACCCTGTATATACACGCTATTTCTGATTGATTTTAGAAGCAGTATACCTTAGACATATTTTTTTCTAAACAACTCATGTTTCAATCCTTACAATGTGGAACTGCATTTAATTAAGAGTATTGAATAAAATATAATCAAAAATTCCACA
>CAJUYI010000067.1:355804-387419 GCA_910591695.1 Galerucella pusilla
CTTATCAATTCTTTTTAAAATGAGCTAAATATGGTGCAGATTTTTTTTAATATATATTGTGATGATCTGAAAGCAGGTGAATCCAATTTAAGGCGAAGAATCTGTAATTAAAGAAAATAACCATGTAATAAATCAATTCACCCTGAATAGGAATAATTTTGAAAGAAATCAATTTAAATTTAAAAAGAGAACAATTTAAAACAAATAAATAATAAACATAAAATATCTTTATAAACCTTAAATAAATAATCTTATAATTTATACATGTTGGTAAAATGTAATAGATAGTATAGTTAAATTAGATCTATGTAACTCGTCTCAACGTTCAGTGAAGTGACAGTGATTAATCGCGAAATGAATCAACCGATTAAAAGAAAGTGTAGTTAATAAGGAACATTGATATAATGAACATGTGAAAGGAACTTTATATCCATAGAAGTCAATTAAAAATGACACTAAGACAATTAGATCACAGGGAAAGTCGCCTGTGAGAGGATAAACAAGAAAAAAATTGAAAGTTGTTGATTTTGGAACAAGAAGGGAGAAGGTGCAGAAATTAAGAAAGAAAAATCAAAAATTGAAAAATATAAAGTAAAGTGCCTCAAAATCATACCAAACTAATTGAAAAACAAAGAGTACCAACCGTGTAAGAGATCTCATCATTTAATTATCTTCTAGAAAGCGGTAAGCTTTGTTTGACCTATATTTAACCTTGACTGGAGATAGCATCCCAGAAATTTCAAAGGATATTGTATGCAGTTTGTTCCTGAGAAAGTTCAGTTTACTTTCTAAAATAGTGTGTATGAAATCAGCAATCAATTCCAATTAATTTATATCCCACATAGCAGAGAAGAGGATTTATTAGACTCCAGTTCCTGGAAGTAGATAACCTATAAATTTATTCATCGTAAAAACATTCATTTCGCAATTGCATATTTCTTATATAATAAGTTAGTTAAGTTTCTTAATATTAGTAGTTATAAATAAAAAGGAAGCTTACCTTAATAATTCAGATAATCCGAAGCAATTAAACAATTCCTTTTCACGTGATGCCATTCTAAAACAACACATGATAAAGTCTGTGCGCACGTTCAAAGTTTCAGGTTTCGAATCATTCTATTTGTATTACGAGAGGAACGTGAATTTTAAGATAATAATAAAGGGTAGGTAATAATAAAATCATTGAATAATAAAAGGATAAGGAAACGGAATATTTAGTTGCTGAGGATAATAAGAGAAAATAGAGTTTTTAATAAAAAAGGAAAGGTTTATATAGTAGGGAAATAATTCTTCAAAGTTTTTTTTTTTTAAATTTATTAAAATACATAAAAATTATATATTAAACGTTTTTCAAAAACTATTAAATCATTTGATCAGACTTTAATTGAGGGAACCGCAACTTGGGAGAGAGAGTCAAAATTGTTTTTTTTTTAATAGCTAGCCGAATTCTTCAAACAAAAATTTAAAGTAACTATATCAATTTTTTGAAAAATAAAGGCGCCCAAAATAAATAATAATAAAATATAACAGAATAATAAAAATCTAATAATAAGAAATACATCACTCAAATTAAAATATTACAATATTATATGATATATAATATATAATCAATAGGTGAAGATGGAAACTAACCACTGGTGAAAGGGTGAAAGTGTCATCCCTTACCTCATAATTTTTTTTTAACTTTGTGAAATTGAAATATTATTCAAAATCTCTGAACCCGAACCAATAGGCCCGTGGAAAAAAGATCAAATTCAATGGAATAATTTGATTCTTTAATTCTTTATCAAATAATAAATTATGTATTGAGAGGGGAGAACTGTAAAGATGGAAAATGCTAGAATAAATAACAATAATAAGTGTTGGAAATTGTTAAAACGTCAAAAAAATATTTTTTTTTCTTTTCTATTCTCGCATCAACCACATTGGTTATTAGCGGTTGAACAGCGAATTATTACTTTGTACATAGGTTAGTTGAACAATAAAATAATTATATTTGGTATAGATGCTCAGAATCCTTTAAAAACTGTACTAAACCTTGGACAATGCACTTGAATTGTTCGGTAGGCGATGCTGTAACCTTGCGACACTAGCTGCGTTCGTTATTTGCATCATAGATAAAAAAATACTTATAGATGGGAAATTGGCCCGTGGCACCATCTATTTGTACGTCAGTACCTTTAACACCAATCAGATGGTTGTGAACTTCGCTAACAGCCGAAAAAGAAGATTCCTGTAATTTTACAGTTTTTGGCGGCATATTCAAAATTACTGTGATTTCACATTCATTGCAAAATGACATTTATGGTCCATTTTTTGATATTTCATCTAAAGTTACTCAACGTTAGATTGATATTACAATGATAACAATAAAATAGTCAAGTAAAATTAAATGGAATGTCAAAAAATGGACCATATAATGCCTGAAGTGAGAGAAATAACGCAATAATCATCAAGTTCATATATTTTATTGAATAAGAAAAGTATACAATAAATGGAACGTTTTTTAGATATTTCAATGACAAACATGAAAAAAAAAATATTAGGAATTCAACAACAATGCTGGGAAGTTCAAAGCTGTATGGAAGAATAACTACTTCTGTCACTTTTTATTTAATGAAACATGTTTTTTTATAAAGATAAAGCTTACCGGGTGCACCTCACATTACAGTCTTTCACAATACATATTCTCGACATTCTGTTAAAGTAAAAGTCCCACTACAAACAATAAAAACCAACTACGAATACTCAACACACACACAAATAGGCAAAATAGTTTTTAAAAACAAAAACTGGACAAACTCACGATACACGTCGTCGAACGTTGGTCTGCAGCTGTCACCATAGATAAGTTGTCAGGCAGTTTGTTAGATTAGGATGCAGCGCTGATATATGCGGAAGAATCTGCAACTACCACTAAAGACGTTACAGTTTTCATTAAATTAGAAATTGTAGTACTGAGGGACTCTATGTGGCAGCACCCTCGCGACTTCAGAGATCCCCTACCCTTGCTGTAACCTTGCGACACTAGCTCTGCGTTCGTTATTTGCATCGCAGGGGAGACGGATTTTTTGGTCACGTGATCACAGATTAATCAGCAAATTGCTATTAACAAACGGCCCGACCAATCATACATATAAACGAACTTCTAACCACCCTTTAGCCTGTCTTTCATTTTAGAGACTACGATTTTTTTGTTTGATTTTGTCGTTTTAGATTTTATTTTTCATTATTAACGACTATGTCTAGCCCTGAGGCAATTTTGGTAGCTATTCATGGTCAACAAACAGTACGAGATTTATCCAATGACAGGAGTGAGTGGAGTGACTACAACATAACCTCATAACATGACAGATAAACAGATTAATCTTTCTCGTCGGTCAAAATATTCCGAGCAAACAGATTTACATCGGACTGATCTGAGCGGAATTACCGAACAGTTCAGATTTACCTCCCCTACCTCTGGATGTAATAAACGAACGATTCAGACTAAAAAGATTAATCGGACGCAAATAACGAACGCAGCTATTATATAACGGACACTCGGTCGCGTTCATCCCAACAAAGTTGATCAGGTAGCGATTTTTAGAGTGAAACATCAGTTCGTAATTCTGCTGAACGTGCTAATAAAACCATCGACATAACATGTCAAATATCAATGAATACAAATACAACAACTCAATTTTATTTGATATATACTACAGTTATGAAATAGGTATAACTTCTAACCATTAAAAATGGGATTCAATTACAGTAAATTGAACTCCCTACTTTGGAATACTATGAAGAGTTGAATTTCCTGACACACTATACAATTTATTATTAAAATCATGTCACCTCCAGCTGTTCACTCATTTTCACCGAAATACAAACTAAAATATCTCCAAAGAAAGATATTTATAATATGTTTCCAACATATGTCATAAATGATAGTTTATGCATCATCAATCGGTAGCGTGAAGCATATTTTAATTCTGATTGAAAAAATGGCGACTGCTACCACATCGCTCAATCTGATCAGTTAACAAAACACGCGCTCAGCAGGAAATTGATGATCGCTTCGGTAGCGCTACGTTGTGATGAAAGCGACCAATGGGATGCTGACATACTTCACAATACGGTTGACACTTCTTCGACAGTAGATATTGATGGTTGAGTCTGCTATGTCCTAGACGTAATCTAGTCAGTACAACCACAGAATACACCATCCCAACAAGAAACGAAGCTTGTGCTATTTTACAATTTATTTTCTAAGTTCGCATGTATGACAGTCGCCATTTAAAGCCCGTTATCTGTCAATGACATCTGATTTTTGAGAATTTAGCACGTTTCACACCTGTGAGATTATAATACTTTTTTCTTCAAATAGTCCCAAACAAAAATGAACGCTTGTAAAATTCTCAGTTCTTCATTCCTGTAATTTCAATCCGGTAATGATATTTGAGATAATATTTGAGATTCTTTGGTTTCACTTTTTTGCGTGTAGTTAACATTTAATTCACATTTTTTGAACAATTTTCTTAATGTGACTTGATCCGTTATCTGTCAACGTTAGTTTGAAGGTCACGAAATTTTGATCCCAAAACATCGAAGGATTTACGCCGGCTTTCGCTTCTTGTTTGGCTGGTGTATTCTGTGGTACAACTACCATGCACAGATTGGGGACATGACTTTGCCGTGTTCCAAACAAAGATTTGATCTCTCAAGGCTGAGATTGCTTCAGGCTATCACTCCAATTTTTCAAAATAGACAATAGACGTCAAAATGCGATTTTCTTGAAATACTTTCAATTTATTATTAAAATAGGACTTGTACAAAAAAATATGTTTGATATAAGTGTTGATAGTAAATTTTAAAAAAATATCATAAATAGCTATTATTTTGAAGTGCGGGTGGATAATTTCACCCCTCTTATAAAGTAACAGGGAGGTTGCAAAATTCTGGTGGTAAGTCATTGCGAGTAATTACGTACTGTAATTACAAATTTCCATCTTCACTTTTTGAGAAAAAAATAAATAAAAAGTCAATTTCACTCAGCACTTTTTAGGGGTGATATCTCTGAAGAGGGTTGCCTGATGAAATTTTGTCATAGGATAGACTCATCATAATTTTATACAGGCGCTCATCTCCCGAATGTTTTCGCATGAATTTAGAAATACCCTCTAAATTATGTTAAAAAATGGTCTGCTCTTTTCTATCAGACACACGTTTTTCATTAAATTTGACGTAAGGCTCTTTCCCAAGTAACGGTTTCGTTTTTTAATACTAATTCCAAGTCAAAAACATCAGAATATTCCAAGTATCAATTGCAAATAAAAATATTTTAGGTCAACCAGATTCTATAACATACATATTGCGAAAAGTCTATTCAAGACATACGATTTACACAATTACGACAAGGAAAATAATAGAAAAACTACTTGAAAGAGTGAGACGATTAATTGTTAGTAGTCAGCGCTGGGCGTGTGTTCAGTTCCAGCTACCAATCTGATATGAAAGCAGCGTTGCCAGCTTAGAAAGTTCGGCACTTTCTAAGGAATAAATAACTTATTCATTCACGTGTCAGAGCTCATACAGTACACATCGACAAGTCGTTAATTATAATCATTCTTAAACGAGTTAGTTTTTATCATCCTCAAAATGTGATAAGAAGAGTTCCAGTTAATGTCTACAATTTGGTGAATATAAAATATTTACTTATTTATGTGAGAAATAAATAGGCCAGTCATCAAGAGTAAGACTGACATCTGAGTTTCTATTTTAGTTTTAATCTACTTTCTCTCTTTTTTTTTCAACTAATTGTTCGTGATTTTGGTATCCAGGATCACAACAATATGTCAAACCCAACTTCAGAAAAACAAATCAATGTGAATACCCCAACTAACACTTCAAACAGTAAATCTTATGCCGCTGCCATCTCAACAAAATTGCCCCCTACGCCAGTTCCACCTCGAGACCAAGCCATCATTTTACCCTCTATTCCTAATACTGTCTTATTCGACTACATCAAAGCTATTGGCAGCATTGTTTCGCCCAAAAACGTACTCTTCGCCTCCAGAATTTCCCATGGCCGCATCTGTATCTACTTATCCTCTTCCACACAAGTAGACAACCTCCTAAAAACCAACCAAAATGTTACAGTCAACTCCAATGTGATTCCTATTCGGCGACTTATCTCTCCCACTAAAAGAATACTAATTTCCAACGTCAGCCCTTCCATCCCCAATGCACTAATTGAAAAAGCACTTCATGATCTTGGTCTTATACTAACATCTCCAGTTTCCTACGTCAAATGCGGCTCACCCGATGATGAATACGCCTATGTTTTGAGCTTCCGTCGTGTGACTTATGTACTACCCAACAGTGATGATTTCACCTTACAAACTTCGATTGTCGTCTCTCATGAAAATACAGCCCACAGAATATTCATTTCAACTGATAAACTAGAATGCTTTCTTTGTAAACAGGCTGGACACACCGCCGAATCCTGTACCAGTCCCCAAAACCCTCCCTCGTCCCTGGACCAGCCCTCCAATCCAAATGATCTCTCCAGCCTAGAACCCACGCTTTCTACCAATCCAGCACCGTCAGAAACCATTCCAGTTGATACCGAACTGATCTCCGAAAATTCACTTGCCTCCACCTCCTCCCCTGCAATTTCAATGCCAAAAACTGGCGAAAAAAGAACACGTTCAGCCAACAGTAATCTTGATTCCTCCCCACCTATATCTCCTATACCTACCCCTACCCCTAATACTGATACTATGCCCCCTCCCTCATTTTCCACTTCAAAAAAAAACAAAAAGAAATCTAAGAAATCAAAACAGATTGAAAGCGACAGTCATAATATATCACCTGAATCACGCTCTACTATCCACACTCTTTACGAAAACTCCCCTGAATCCTTCACCCTTAACGAAACCCAACTAATCGCGTTCCTTGAAAACACCTTCGGCATCAACGACCCCCTTAGTGAGGCTAATAAATTTACCCCCGACACCGACGCACTTCTAAGTGACCTGTCTATAATTTATACAAATGTTAACGACCGATCTTTGAAGAATCGCCTCACGCGACTTCAAAATAAACTCAAATTACTCACATCTGACGACGGAACAACCTCCGATACTTCCGTCTTATCTCAATAAATCTCACCCAAACATTTTTTAATTCATTAACATTCTCTGTATTGCAATGGAACTGCGATGGATTTTATCCTTGCCTTGAAAGAATACAAAAACTGATATCACTGTATAACCCCGACGTTTTATGTCTTCAGGAAACAAATCTCAAAATTGACCATCAGTGCAATCTAAATAACTTTGAAGGCTACCATTATATTCGTACAAATTGCACTAGAGCCAGCGGAGGTTCCTCAATATTTATATCTAGGGACATATTCTCATCTCACCTCCCTTTAACCACAAACCTCGAAGCAATAGCAGCTACTCTCTGGAATCCAAAAAAAGTTACCATTTGCAGCTTATACATTCCTCCCGATCATCCTCTTAGCGAAGAAGAGCTAACTGAATTAATATTCCAACTTCCCCAACCATATATTCTTCTCGGTGACTTTAATGCCCACAACTCCATGTGGGGCTCCAATCGAACATTTGGCAAAGGAAAAGTTGTAGAAAATGTTTTAAATGCTACAGACACATGCCTTCTGAATACTGGCTTAAACACACATCTAAACATTTCATCAGGTACATTTTCTGCAATCGACCTCAGTCTCTGTGACCCAAAATCCGCTTCTTCTCTTTCCTGGCAAGTCCTTGACGACCTTCATGGTAGCAACCACTTTCCCATATTTATATCGAATAATGCCAATAAGGAATCAGTGACCCGAAGCCTCTGGAATTTAAAAAACGCAGACTGGTCGGAGTTTACCACACTTTCCCAAAACTACTTATCCTCCCTAGTTACCACAGAGAATATAAGTGACGATTTAAATAAACTGACCGAATGTATACTCTCTGCAGCTCATTCTCATATTGGTAAAACAGTTATCTCCTCGTCCCACAAATCTGTACCATGGTGGAATCCAGATTGTGAAGACGCCATCCGACAATCCAAACGTGCTCTTAATAAGTATCGAAGAAATAAAACTCCAGAAAATCTCATTGAACTGAAAAAACTCAGAGCAAAAGCTAAATACATCACTAAGCAGAGCAAAAAAACCTCCTGGCAAAATTATGTCGCGTCTATTTCAATTGATACAGACCCATCTCAAGTCTGGAAAAAAATAAAACAGGTACAAGGTTACAAGTCTAATCTCAAGATCCCCAGTCTCATATATAACGATACAATCATCTCCGACAATCAAGTAATTGCAGACACACTGGCACAAAGTTTTGAGAATAACTTCAACAGAAGCCTCTCCTCTATCATTCCATCTAACCCAATTCAAAAATCGCCCCCTGTCCTTCCAATCGATCAAAACGACGTTTCATACGTCAATGCCCCCTTCACTCTTAACGAACTGAAATCGTCTTTATCTTCTTGTAAAAATTCAGCTGCCGGTCCCGATGACATCCCATATATATTTCTAAAAAATCTCTCAAATCCTTCTCTCCTCAAACTTCTTGAAATATTCAACCTTATCTGGAACACACAGCAATTTCCTGAATCGTGGCGTAACGCTATTATAATTCCAATAAAAAAACCTGACAAACCCCCCACAGGGGTGAAATCTTATCGCCCCATATCTCTCACATGTACTACCTGCAAACTTCTGGAAAAAATGATCAATAGAAGACTCCTATGGTTTTTGGAGAAGTACAAAATTATTCCCAGTGCCCAATCTGGTTTCCGACGTCATCGATCTACTCGTGACAACCTTGTCTTATTGCAAACCGACATCTCCTCAGCAATAAATAATCAACAGGATCTCGTAGCAACTATCTTCGATATCGAAGGTGCTTTTGATACAATCTCCAGAAATGCAATAATCAACAAACTATTACAATATAAACTAGATGGCAACATTCTCTTTTTTATACAAAACTTTTTAACTGCAAGGTCATTTAGAGTCTCTGCAAATGGTAAACTTTCCCAGCCTCACACCCAAAATGATGGTGTCCCTCAAGGATCTGTATTAAGTCCCACCCTATTCATCCTTTCAATAAACGACTTATGCGCCAACTTTCCTACTCCCATCAAATATGTTCAATATGCTGATGATTTAATTGTCTACTGCCATGGAAAATCTGTTTCCACCATCTGCAAACTTCTACAAAACGCAGTAAATTTGCTGCAAGATAGAGCCAACAACCTACATCTCTCCTTATCTCCAAGTAAATCGAAGGTCATAAAGTTTAGCAGAAGATCCCCATCCGGTACACCGCTAATCTTCTTTAATAACTCCCTGTTACCTGCCGTTAATCATTGCAAAATTCTTGGATTAACTTTCGACTCTCGGCTTAATTGGAAAGTTCATATCAACACACTCAAAGGCATTTGTCTTAAAAGACTTAATATCATCAAAGCTCTCTGTCACTATCACTGGGGATCTGACGAAAATACCTTATTAAGAGTTTACAGATCCCTCATCCGTTCTAAACTAGACTACGGCAGCTTTATTTACATGTCAGCCTCCAAATCCACCATCGACTCACTGAACTCTATTCACAATACAGCCCTTCGACTCTCTCTCGGTGCTTTCCGCTCTAGTCCAGCTGCTAGTCTATATTGTGAAGCAAATGAGCCACCCCTGTTCCTAAGACGTCAATCCCTCCTCCTTTCATACGCTGCATCAACATCTTCTAACCCTTCTAACCCTGTTTACCCTCTGTTTACAATGTCTCAACATCATCCTTCCAACACTACTTCCAAACGTAGCGTAAAATCTATTGCCCATCTTCTTCTCCCATTACTTCAGAATACCGACCTTTCAATGACCACTCCGCTCCCCCAACCTCATATCCCTCCTTGGACTAAACAACTTCCTCTATTCAATACCTCCCTTACCAAGTTCAATAAACATGAATCGCCCAACATACTTATAAAGAAAGCATTTTTGGAAATATTAGAAAAAACACCATATGATGTAGTTCTCTACACAGACGCCTCAAAAACTTCTTTTGGTGTTGGCTGCTCCGTCACAACCAACCACGAACTAATAGGTTCCTATCGGTTGCCCTCAACATGTAGCGTTCACACTGGTGAGTTGTATAGCATCTTCCAAGCATTCAAGCAAATCTCTTCTCCTGTCAAGCGCGTCGCCATTTGTACCGATTCACTTTCCTCAATTAATTCACTCAATACCATCTTTACTGACCATCCAATAGTTCAAAACATCCATGACATCTATCAAACTCTCTCAGCTCGTGATGTAACAGTCTGTCTCATCTGGCTTCCATCTCACATTGGAATTACTGGCAATGAAAACGCTGACCACCATGCTAAAGAAGCCTCTTCTTCCATCACCACAACAACGTTCCAGCTCCCAAATGACATAAAACAATTATTCAAAAAGTCCGTCAAGGAGTCCTGGCAAAATTTTTGGCAAGACAGCAAAACAGCCCTTTACGACATACAACCATTAATCGGCTGTCCCTCCCTCGATTTCCTAACCAGGAGAGAAGCTGCTGTTATTAGACGATTGCGGATCAACCATACCAGATACACACATGGTTACTTGATGTCTTCTGAAAACCTTCCCGTCTGCCGTCACTGCAATAGTCCTTTAACCGTCAAACATATTCTCACAGACTGCCAGGAATACACCATTATATACAAGCGCCTAGACCTAACACCAAACCTGAAAGAGCTTTTAAACTGCACCGCTGAAATCCCAAAGACATTGAAATTCCTGAAAACAACTAACCTCTACCACAAAATATAAACTAGTGATATTTTACCGAGTATTATACATGTTTTATGTTTTAAGATAGTGTATGTATTAATATGTCTTTTTGTCTTTTGTACAGTGCCAATGGCCATAGTTGTCGAGGCACTTAAATTCTAATAAAAAAAAAAATAACTTATTTTGCCTTCGACTTTTAACACGGGATAACGCCGTATTTAGTGGGAGAAAATCGAAATTGGAAATATTATTGAGTTTTGAAAAATAAGTGAAATCAACACAGCTAAGAATAAAATGATATAGTTTAAAAAAATAAATGGACAAATTACAATCTGCAATAAATACAATCTATACACTGCTTACGATTTAACAATCATTGGTATTTAACATTGTTGCCGACAAAAATTGGTAATAACTTTAACACAGATGAGTAAACCGAGAAAAAGATTTATTTGTGGCAATCAAAATCTTATTATGTCAAATAAATATGATTTTCCATATGGCCTAACTAATATTCAATTTGTCGTTAAGAAAGGATTTGTTTCAAGTTCGGAAAGTAATATTGTTGATGAATAAAAACATATTCATTGTCATCAATAAAATGAGTTATCTATCGAAAATTACATTTATTGTTGTAAAAATGTATCATATTTGTCTCAAACAACATTTATTGAGGTATAATGACAAAATAGTTATATTAATCTTTGAAAGCATTTAAATTAAATGACGGAGTTTTTCAATAACAAATAATTATTTTTTCAAGCTAACTATATTGTTTTATTATAAAAAAATTACTTTATGGCAGAATGACAGTTCTTTATCATAAAAAAATGTATTGTATCGGTAAAATATATTTATTTGCCATAAAAAAGTATATTGTCTGGGTTAACGATATGTTTTTTATTCGTAAAAAATGTATCTTCCCAGCAAATTATATTTTTTTTTGGAAACAAATGTTCCTTCTTCAAGAAAACTATTAATGTTTACTAAAATTCAACATATTATGTATCATAACCGAACAATAATTTTCATAAACATTATATTGCCTTATAGTGAAAAAATATATTTCACTAAAAACCGAAATATTTATTGTATTTTTTTTGTTTATTGAAGTTACCTACATGCACTGAGCTTTTGAAATGTTTCTAAATATTCAGAAATATATTAAAAGATCACGGTGTATTAAGCAGTATGGGTAACTTCCACACGGTTCTCTAAATAATTAGGTTACTTAGGAAAATATATTTTTCACAAATATGTATCTAAAACGTTTCCAGACTATGTCGAACAACAAAGTTGACTTTCGTTTTGTATGTGTGGACTAGTCGGTCGAATTGGTCGATGGTTAGTCTGGACACGGATTAAAATTACAGTATTTTTATGACAAACATGTTTAAATCTAATAAAAATCAATGGTCTCTATTTATGCATAAATAGGAAAGCAGGATAGGAATAAAAAACTTGCTGCTGAATATTTAGATCTATTAAAAAGAAGACTATACATTTTTAAAATAGATACCATACATTAGAAAGCTAATACATTGTTGGAATCAAACATACTTACATGATCTAAAATATAACCAACAATGGTATCCACAAGATAGTCTTGTCTATACTTAAATGTGCTCATTAATGATAAGTTTTTTAAAGTGCTTGGAGTAGATCTGACAGGTTTAATTGAGAAATGTGTATGTTTGAGGTACATTTCGCTTGCTTGTTACTTCTACCTACTTGAATATAATTGTCATTTATTTCCTTACCTTCAAAGATATCTCACAATTCTTGTAATCGCTGTGAGTTCAACAATTAATCCATTCTATTATTAAACTCATTTTTGTCCAGAGCACTTTAACCACACACTTCACAAAAACAAAATAATTAGTAAAATTGAAAAAACTGATCCAATTTCACATGCAGACTGACGCCAAACGTACACAGGCGGTGACCGTTACTGGATAATAGGGAAGGGTGGGGTGAGAATTCTTTGTTTCATTTGTCACATAATTTGTAGGCTAATGTGATTTCTTACGGGTGAAGAAATATGCGATTTGTAGCAAATAAGTTTTTTTTCTCGTAACAATAAATGTACAATTATACTGAAAAACTTATTTTTTCGGTATAAAGTAGATTTTATTTGAGGCTTATAATCTATAGGCTTATTTAAAAAATGTAAATAAATCGCATTGTTATATTTTATAACAAAATATTATATTGTGCTTCGTAGACTTTTATAGTTTCTGAAGAACAATTGTATGAAGGTGTGCATAAAGGAGAACACATTTTTTACATTAAAGAAATTACACTCGAATAAATCATTTTTTTATATAAAAATTTCCCAATATTTTCACGTTAATATGGCTTCTTAATAATAAAGAAGCAATGTTAGTTTTAAACAAAGGGGGTCAAACAAATCAGTTTATTTGTCTATAAATAACTCTTCTCTCGGTGTACATTTGGCAACAGCGGTTGAAATTGGAGGTACTGAACACAGGCCCACTGCCGACTGCGCACAATTATTCTCCTCTTTCTTTCAAGTAGTTTTTCTCATATTTTTCTTGTCGTACTTGTGTAAATCCTGTCTCACGTTTTTGGACATTTTGTGATATCTCCTTCAACTTATTTTGAACAAATATTCCACACCGATTTCCAAAAAAATGAGGAAATGTATTCAATATACCGGCCATTTTAAATGTTTCGAAATAATTTCAATAGGTAATTTTAAGACAAGAACGTACTTCAGCCATATATATTTTTGGAAAAATTTACCCTACTTTCAGAGACTACCCCACTTTCAGAGACATTAATAAGTGTAAAGATCTGAACCAAAATACTTTATTGCTCCATTCTAAGGTCACTAATTTTGATACACAAGAGACTTGAAGTAACGGTTAATAATAAAAATGAAGCATTAAAGTGTTTTGGCTTGAATCTCCATATTCTTGGCTCATTATTCACCTTGTAGGCACAGACATGTTTTAGGTCAAAAATATATTGGGAATGTCTAATTTCCCCATTGAGCTGCACTTTCGAATAATAAAGCAAATTTATATTTATACAATTTTTAAAAATATAATATTATTGGTATAACCAAAATCGTGTATAACACAATTTGTTGTGTAGTCCACCGAGGGGGTAGTTTACGCACCCCTGGAGCGCTTGATGTGAAGGGTGAACGTTTCTCGACGCCTTACGCCGCGAAGCTTCCCATAGGCTTCAGTCTCGGGACAGCCGGCAAACACGATAGTGAATATCAGTAATTGCGCGCCGAAATTGCCAAAGGAGCGCGCGCGCGATCAAATTTCGAAAAAAAAAATATTTTAAAGAGTTATCACGTCCTCAGAGACCAGTGCAATTTTTTTTATATTCTTCGATAATGTTTGAATGTAATCTTTGAGTTAATTGTGTATATAATAGGACATTTTTAAGTGGTTTTGTGTAAGAAAATATTTCTTTAAAAATTTAATAATTTTCAATTACAATTTTTCCCCAAAATATGTAAAAATCGATTAAAATACTGTAATCTATCTTGTTTCCAATCCATATTTTCATCATTTTTTTTCCAATTTTCATCGTCTCTACACCGGAATGATTCATCGATAGATTTCAGTTTTATCGAATATGATTTTCTTGATGAAATTTCAAAGGGCCTGACTATATTTCCATATATATTTTATGATTTGAATATCATATCACTACAAACTGTTATTCTCAAATAAATATGTGTGGAATGATGACAACGACAATATTAAATTTGAATTTGTTATCCTTTAGAAAATCGTCAAATCCCCGAAGGTTGTTCACTTTGTACCAATATACAGGGTAATTAAAAAAAATAAAAGTAAAAATTTTAGAAAAACAACCTTAGACATTTTGATGTATAATATTTTTTATTATTTAAAAAACATGAAAATCAGCTCGTTGGCTTAGATATACATTTTTTTTTGAATATAATTTAATTTTAATAATTTTCCTTCAAGCAAAAAATACATTACATTTGTCCTGATAGTTTTTGAACCCAATTAATGCCTCTTTGCTCAGATTTATCGGTGAACTAATCTAGTTTTCGATTTCCGTAACAAAAAAAGCGTGAACAGCTTTTTTTATTTCCCTCTGAAACCCAATGACGCCTGTGAAATCGATTTTTTTATGATACCCACCTACATTTAGAGAGGAAAATTTGTACAAATGCACGGAAGAATGTGCATTGAAAGTTCGCAGTCATTTTGATGTCATCAGTCCCTAGGTAATTTACTCATAAAACAGGATGGACAACTATTTGAAACTTTAATTCTAAAAATAGTTTTAAAACATTCTGTTTTTATGATACCAGGTGTCCCAAGTTATCTTCTCAGGCAATATCTCGCTCATTTGACAAGATAATAAATAAATAAAAAAACTGCATTGGATGGCATTGAAGTACCTTTTACTAATGACTCATGAAAAATGTTTTACATTTGACAGCCCTGTGGTAGCTACCCCTCACTTTTCATTTTCAAATGGCACCCCCTGTATATTGCAATTGAAAATTGTGTGTCGTTCTATTTGGAATACACATACTTGGTATTTTTTCCAATGAATAATAACAATAGCATCAATATTTCATGAAGAATGAATTTCAACTAAAATACCTCTGATGCAATTCAAAAAATGAACAAAAAATTAAAGTAAGTGTTCAAAATTATTTCCTGGAGAATCCATGCAAGCTGCAAAACGTGTTAAGTGTTGTTATGCAGGCCCCGTCTGAGTCATAGCTGGTGTAACGCTACGAGATGCTTCACGAATGCGTTCCAACCCTTAAATACCATGCCTCAAAAAAAAATTTATGACATGGATGGGTCAAATTTGACCCTCAGTATTTTTTTAAATAAAAAATGGTGTATTTCCAATGTATTCGTACCTAGTTTATGTTCACACATTTACTTTCGTGTAACAAAAAAGAAATAACCCAAAAAGTCTGGTGGTTACACGTTTAATAAACATAAAACTAAACATCAAGTCAAATGAACATAGTAAAAGTTTTTTGAAATTTTCTCAAATAAAAAAAAATTGTCCATTTGCAGGAATGGGAGGTTGAAGTTCAAGCCTCATAACCCCTCTCTGGAACAAAAGATACCATTTTAAAGCTTTTATGTAAAAGATAACAAACATGTTTTACACTTTACCTCTGAATGCCAATTTCGCACAATATCTTCTTAGTGCAATGATGCTTACAAAAAAAATTTGTGCATTTGTCGCAGGTCATACTCTCCTTTTTTTGATTTTTTGGATAGGGGCATAACTGACACCTTCCTCTTTTTTTACCTTGTCGTGGCTCTGGATTTGGTACTGGTAATACTTCCTGAATTCCGGAAAATTTTAAAATCATATTGCGAAGCTCTCTCGGCAAACAAGTCATTGTCACTATCTAGACCATAAGACATTATATTTTGTGCCTCATCTTCAAGTTCACTTTGTTTCAAAGGTCGCTTATGGTTACTGCATTTTCAATCGCTCGTACAAAACAATTTACCGACACTTATACCATAAGCGGGTCAAATCTGACCCTACGCCCACGTATCTCTGCGAACGTTCAACGTGAACAAACCTTGCTTCCAGAAATAAAAAATAAATGGCTTGTCGGTCAAAGATTACCTGGAAGCGCACGGACCGCCTACTATGCCTTAGTAGCAAAATCTGCCGTCAAAAATATGTAGGGTCAAATTTGACCCCTCCATTTACTCTCACGTTGTCAGCAGTGACTACTGTTTCAAGAGCCATCTGAAGTTTGGCCGCAAGAGCTATAAATTTTAGCGGGAATTTTGAATATCAAGTTGAGGGAGAATTTTATCTTTTTTAAAATTAAATTGACCTCACCAAAATAACACAAAATGCAGCTCTTTATTGGAAAATATAAATCGTGACTGATAGTATTTCGCAAATATTTCTTCAACAAGAGTTTGCCAAATATTCTATTATGTTCAGCTCTGATGCAGGATTACAATTCTAGGTTAAACTATCTTATGATTTAGATGATCTTGAAGAACGCATTGGTGAAGTATGTCGTAGCGTTACTCCAGCTATGGTTCAGACGGAGCCTGCACAACACTTAACACGTTTTGCAGCTTGCATGGATTCTGCATAAAATACTTTTGAACACTTGCTGTGTTCGTTTTTTGAATTGCATCAAATGTATTTTAGTTGAAATTGATACTTCATGAAATATTGATGCTTTTGTTATTATCAATTGAAAAAACACCAAGTATGTGCTATCGTTGTATTCCAAATACAACGACACGCAATTTTCAATGACAATATACAGGGAGTGCCATTTGAAAATAAAAAGTGAGGGGTAGCTACCACAGAGCTGTCAAATGTAAAACATGAGGAAGGTACTTTAATGCCATTCAATGCAGCTTATTATTTTTTAATTATCTGGTCAAATAAGCGAGATACTGCCATACTTGGTACACCCAGTATTTTATTTTGACAGAATTATTACCCAAGCACAAAAGTGTACACTCTGCAGTGACAATGGCCCAGGAAAGTTCAGTGATCATTCCTTCTTAATTCTGCTGGAGCTGTAATTCTTGATACGATACCATAAAATAATTTTATTTGATATATGACTCCATTAATTATTTATTTATCTTCGATTTCAATTGAGTTTAATAGTTCCTAATCATTTCCAAGATACAAATCTGTTGAATTTCTTCAAACCTAAGATCCATCATCGTTCGGTAGAGTAGCGTATTTCAATTTTGATGGAAAAAATTGGCGACTGCTACCACAGCGCTCATATCTGATCAGTTGACAAAGCACACGTTCAGCTGGACATCGAAGATAACCCCAGTATATAGCGCTTCGTTAGAATGAATGCGACCAATATTACGTTAATTATATATTGTCACCCATTTCTTCTACTTAGTTTCTGTATTCCCTTCAGAACTATTTCCTTTAATATCCGCAGGCTTCAGTTGGGGTAAGAGTCCCTCATAGGTATTGTGCCTTAGGACTCTGTATTGCTAAGAATTCTACGTAAGGATGTGAACGAAACTGATCAACAAATAAAAAGAAAAGAAATATACTACTTAATTAATGGAACTTGTCGTCTTTCAAGGTTTAATACCCAGGTATTGGGTATTGTTATTAATATTCCAGCTAAGCTAATTGAGCTTTTTGTGCTTTGATTTTTAGAAGTTGTTTGAAACAATAAATTTCCTATGTCTAATTATTTTAGCTAGTCCGTTTCTGTTGAAATTATAGCAAGATTAATTTGTTTCATCCCATGGTCGACATTAAATATTTATTTTCATTTTTTTCAAAGATGTAATAGTGGGTCACTTGAGTCCCT
The DNA here is from genome assembly GCA_910591695.1 of Galerucella pusilla. Taxonomy (NCBI): domain Eukaryota; kingdom Metazoa; phylum Arthropoda; class Insecta; order Coleoptera; family Chrysomelidae; genus Galerucella; species Galerucella pusilla. Next base: position 373,942 of record CAJUYI010000067.1, read on the forward strand.
TGAATCACCCAAATACTCCCAATTTGGGCTTCGCTAACTGCATGTCTAAAATGTCAACTCTATGTGAGATGTGTGATCCCAGTTAATTTTGGGTCTCGATTTCAAGTTACAATTCCTTACTATTAATATCACTATAGATTTCGTTCTGACAATGTTGTTTGCTACTTTATTTATCTATCTATATCTATTTTTTGCAATTCACTTACGGAATGTCATCATTTTGACACTCATTTTAGTTGCAAAACGTGGTTCATTTTGTCACTCAGTGACAAAATGAGATCAACAAATCCATTTATTTTTAATAAGAATACCTAGTTTTATTATGAAATTAATTAGACAACTACATATCATAATATTTTTATTGAGAAATCACTGTAATTTATTATAAATATTAAACGTACAGTTTTGAAACGTAATGCCACAGAATACTGCTGCCTTTTGTTCATTACTTGTAGACATAGATAAAACCCCAGATGATAGGTACATCATTGTTAAAAAAACTCAGCCACGTTTGAATTCATTGTTATGCTTGTCGATGTACTTTGTTTCGGAACTGCGATATTGTCGATATTTGTCAATGTATTTTGCCCAAGTATCTTCACAGCTGTTTTTCTTTTATTATTGATAGATTCGTCAATATAATTTTCACCAACAGCGCTGGACTTCCATCCACCATGCCTTTTCAACGTTTGTATATCAGCACCAGCATCCGACAGTAACGTTGCAGACGATCCGCGAAATGCATGGCTAGTGTATAATTTAGGATTTTGCAAGCCAAGTTATGTTGCTATTTTTTAGGGGTGTCAGAAAATGTGTTGATGCCAACAGGTTGAATATTACATTTTCCGTTTCGATATCCGAGGAAAAAACGATTATTTTTTACATGGTTTGGACGCATTTGAATGTATTTCCGGACTAATGCAATCAGATTAATTCCATCAACATCACCTTCGGTTATTGTATAAAAATTCTCTTAATCTTTGTCTTCGTATCTGGAATGCTTATTTTAATAAAAGAACCGCAGTCGCTAACATCCTCGGTCCGCATATTTAGTAATTCATTTCTTCGGCAACCTCCTGCTATCCCAACTATAAAAATAACTTTCAAACCTAAATAAATGTGATCATCAGCTTCTATTAAAAATCTACTGAAATCTTCCTTACTAAATGTTTTTGATTTTCTTGGCCGATATCCTTCCGCATTCCTTTTAAAAAAGCAATCAAATTTGTAAACTTACTGATATCCTCATTTTTATTGACATAGTTCGTAACATCGAATAGTGACTCCACATCGTCGACGGTTGGAATATTTTGGCTTTGCATGAAAAATAAGCAAGAAAAACCTTTTCTGATACCGTTTTTCAGTATTTATCTTCTTCACTTCGCACCACTTTTGGAAGTTAGAATAAGCTGTTTCATATGCTGCTTTTGACTTACTTGGCAGCAAATTTGCTACAACAGCTTTTGCAACTTCTTCAACGCCTGAAGGTAGGGACGCTTCAGATTCGCTCATTTTTAAAGACAGAATGGACAGAATTAACAAATAAATGTGGTTATTTTGACAAATATGTCTTAACATTTGAGGTTTTGATCATTGTTGTAATGGTTTTCTCCATAGAAACAAACAAGCATGGCTTTGATAGTATTTAAAATTTCAATGAAACGTAATAATGAAAATTTTCTTTCTTCATTTTCGTCAACTGAATTACAAAAAATCTTGTATATAAACACGATGCAAAACGCCGTTCATTTTGCAACTAGTTGAATAAATAGCTATTTTATTCCAACTTCAAATAATCGTACACAATTTTTCATGAACAGAAAATTCGTGTACCTTATTTAAATAAAACTTCAACTTATATTTCATAAATTAAGGAAGCTACAAGTAAAAATAATAATACACGATTTTTAGCATCGCGTGTTACTATACTCTTTCCTTTTACTTATAATAATTCTGTATGACAATTTTTATTCATGATATGACTTATTTTTCCACGGGAATAAACAGCCATCGACATAATGATGGAGTATAAATTACAACGTGGAATATGGCCCGAAAATCTATTCCCTGTCAAATATTGAAACATCTAAAAATAGATCAATTGGACACGAAAGAAACATTTATTTGCTCGTTTTACGTAATTATTTCTTTTATTGTTTTTCTTGAAGAATTAGGGTAGATTAGAAATATAAATAGTACTTAATAAAAAAAAGACCTTGACTCTAAAAAGTTGCGTGCGCGTAAAATCGTGTATAATAGAAAAAGAGTAATCAGAGGGTGGTATCTTAAATTTTCCGTTGTAAATATTGAAATATAATTTTTTCCCGCTGAAGTATTAAACCAAGTTAATTATCTTTTTTTTTAAAGGAAATTCCCAACGGAGTTGGATAGGGTGGGAAAGGCATAATTGATGCATTTTTGATTATGAGTGGGAAAGCTGACTCAATAAAACTGTTATGATTTTTGTTTCTATTATTTGAAAGGGAATTCAATGCCCAATAATTCATTCGTATCGCAGAATAAAAATTATTCTAACGCTTTATAAGTTTTTGAAACATACCCAAGTAGCAATTTAAATTCTATAAGGTTTGTATAAACAGCTACAAGATATATCTTATAGGATACTGAAATTCTTATAACGGTCTACAAAATAATTAAATGATCCTTATATAACCATTTTTATACAACTGTTTGGTTTTATAACAGTTCTATTAAAAGTTTATACAACTCTCATATGACTGTTTAATACACATTTATACAACTCTTAATCGACTGTTTTATAATCATTTATACAGCTGCTATAAAATGATTTAATGGTGTTTCATGTAGTCACATCTATAAAATGAGATTGAAGCGGCACTATGAAGGTCTTACAAAATGGTTGTAAAATGCAATATATTTTTTTATAGTGCTGTTATTTCAAGCACAATGGAAACATTTTGTCAGATAGCAGTTTTATAAGAGCATTTCATTTTTTAGTGAAAAATATCAGAACCAAATTATAATTCAATTTGAAGGTGCATCCTACATTTCATTTGTAGAAATGGAGACTTATCAAAACGATTTGGTCCGGTTGGGCGGACATCGATAGTAAAAATAATAATTTTATCTGGATGGTTTAATAGCACAAATTTTGATGCGCTGCAAATTTTACTGATAGATTATGGGTATATATTTGGCAAGAAAATGAAGCGCTTCAATTCTGGTTAAGTTTCAAGTAGATACTTAAAAAAAATAATAAAATAGAAAATCCTTAAATACTTTTTTTTAAGATTTCAATAGTTTATCACCTCATATGGATATTCTTTCACAATATAATTCTCTAAATAATGATAGTGTCACATTTTTCAATATAGTTTCACATTTCCAACTCAATTGATCATAATGGCGGCGATAGAGGTACAAGAGTTGTTTATTCAAACATGGCGATTTATAATACAACAATTTCATCTCAAAGAAATGCCTTAAGCAATATTTTATTGTAACATGGAACGGTATACGATAACTGTTTTATAAAGAAGAATATTTAGGCACTATACAACTAAAAAGTGTTTTATAATGCAACGCAATTGCATGCTATACAATATTTATTATACAACATTATACAGCTTCAATAAGACAAGCTTAAGTATAACTATTTTATAATGTATCTGTTAGTTGTATATAGTATATTATAGAACTCTTATACAATAGGTATAAAAGTCTTATGAAATGATATTTTTATAATATATTGTTTAAACTTGCTTATAAGGTATTATATCATTTTAAAAAAAGTGATCGTATAATGCGTTATAGCATATATTGTAAAAGTCACTATAGAATCATTTCATACGGCAATTTTCTTTACAAAACAAAATTATCGCAACAAAAGGCTTAATAAAAACAAACAGTCCTTAAAACAACGCTATTCGACTGTTATACAACAATTCAGTCCTCTTAGAATTCCCTTTTGCTAGTTGTGTATTTTTCAAATATAATGACCGTTCAACTGAGAAGCAACAACTACTTCCCGAGCTATAGGCCCCGACGGAAATTGAATCACACTTCAAGTCAGACGGGGCTGGTATATCTACAAGATATTTAACACCAACCATTCTGGTTTGCAATTAGAAGGGGCAACATAACTTGTAGACCGGTTTCGGCGTATTTGCGCCTCATCAGTACAAGGTATATGTTCTCAGTCCGCGAGTAATTCAATATCCGTTGCTAGATTTTTTTCTAAGGAGTTGAATTAAAAATTTAGTATTTCAAACAAGACCTGCAAATAGAGCAGATATTATTTAACGAATACAAATCACAACAAATCGAAAAATGTGGAAAGCATTTCGAGCAGTAGGTATTCTTTGATCATTTTATCGGGTCAATGTTCTTTATTTTGCTGTTTTTGTCACGTAATTGATTGTTGATTATTGTCACTATGATATCTCTATTGAGTTTGTAAAGATTTCATGTTTATCCATTTTTTCTCGTATCTTTACTTAGAAAATTGAAATGCGTTTCTTACCTTTTTTGTCAAATTCCATACTCTTTCAAGTAAACGAATGAAAAATATACCATCACATTCGACACTTCCAAAAAATGGATGAAAGCAAAATAATTGTTTAATTACCGCCACCTAGCAACCGTTAAAACAACTACAATGAAACACTGACACAATATTTTATTGGGCATTGAATTCCCATTCGAATGATACGGAGTTTGTCAAAATTCATAAAGCAGAATAATAGTTATTTACGTAATTAGTGGGATATGGACATTATTAACGCACGCATGTGAAAAGGCCGAGTCCTGTAATCACATAAGTGCGTTAATAATTCCTATCACACGTGTTACGTACAAAATTTTATCTACAACTGTTTATTAGTATTAATAACAGTATCTATATCATAAAATTAGAGCAACTTTTCAATTCAACGTATTTTTAATAATATTGACTGCAAATAAGGTACTGTGGATCATAATTTGTGAACATAGCAACAAAGACAAACAAAGCTGTGGAAATAAAATAAATTAGTTATGTCATCAAATTGTCAAAGTTGAATGAACAAAAATCTAAGTATAAAAATGAATTCAAGCGAAGACTATCTCCCTTCGGATATTTTCCTTACAGTGTTATTTTAAACTACATAATAAATAAAATAGATATTCAATTCTAGTATTAATATTTTTCTGGATTCTTATTAACGCATTAGTGCGGTAATGTATTCAAAAACGCACTAGTGTGGTAATATACTTCATTATGACACTGAAAATAGTGTCAAATCGTTCCCGTTATATGACAGTTGCAGATAAAAGTTTTAAAAGTTGTGTATTGAGGTGATGTTTTCCATTAGCTCATTTGATAGTGTTTCCTATAACAAGAAGATGAAGGAGAGAAAAAGGATTGACATTAATTTCAAAAGTCATTTAAGCAACATCAAAATTTTTAGAAATTTTTTATTCAAAGTAGGTACCTACCTATATTTTAAACGCGATTGCAAATTCTGCCTCTTCTGTTATTAACATACAAGTTACATCAGTATTCAAAGTTTATAAATAAAATCAACAATATTTTTCATAAACAATATCAACTTTATATACTACATAGTTGAAATAATACCCTTCTTGGTGTGCGTCATCGATTGTGACGTATATCCGGGTTTTCGGCATGTCGTTTATTTTATTTGCTATTTTTACATATAGATAACCTTAAATTTGATAAATATAATCATCAGGATCGAAATCAGCCAAATTCGAAAAGGCTAGGAAATTAATAATTACCAGCTTCTTTTTCTAACTGAAAATACTTGAGAACTTTCAAAATTCTGATGTTTTTCCGTGTATCCATGCATATTTTTGTATCATTCAAATAAATAAAACAATAAGATTAATATTCAATTTTTATAAATAATAATTGACCGTAAACAACAAAGTACAGGCCTGTCGAGAACTGTCAGTGTGACAGTAGAAAAAGACGTAAGACACATTGCCGCTACCAATCAAATTTTTGTCGGAAATTAGGGTTAACTTTTGTAATACATTTAAAAAGGGTATTATTTCAACCATAGTAATAAAATCATGTAAAACACTCGTTTAGACTAAAGTTGCAGCTTTCTCAATTATCTAGAACTTTCACATTAAACTTTTTCGACGAAAAACACTTTCTACACCGCATATCGTGAAAGATCATTTCTCACTCCTTTCAACCCACACCCCTCCACGACTGCACGCATTCAGATACTATAAATTTTGTTCCCTGCATAAGTGATGCCCTTTCCCACTCTCTATACCTTCGTTCACCCTGTTGGAAATTATGTTTTTTGAGCTGATTTGACAGGTCTGTAATTGATAGATTTGTATTTATTTAATGTGAATACAAAAGAAAAAATCAAAGAAAATTACTTAGCTCACTGAAGAACTATCTACCTTACTTTAAGGTTATTTGTAGAAATCCAGTGTGGTAATATTTTAAAAATACAGATATATTAACACCCCTTCAAAGGGGGGATTTCATGTGTGTGTGAGTGAGTAATTGGATGTTTTATATTCAGAATTAGTCCCGGTAGGTGGCGATGCAATCCAGTTCAATTTGAAGAGGAAAGTTGAATTAACAATTAGACAGAAAAAAATATAGCCGATATAAAATGAAATCAATTTCCATGTGATATTGTAAGTTGACTCAACAGGACACCGTCTATCGGGTCCACTAGTTTCTATGTACAATTTAACTGCAAATTTGCTTGGAATACTATACTGGACTAATGTATAATTTCTAAGAAAGTGCTTGATACACAATCTTATGCTCCAGTTGTGGAAAAGTCTTGAGAAACAATTAAAAATGATTGATGCTTCTTGAAACAATGATTATCTAATAAGACGGAATCAATCTCTGTCTAATCTTTAAGATATATCGGCTACCTCGTTAGGAAACGTATTGATCCATATGCCACGGAGAAATAATAATTATATATCACTCTAGTTTTTTGTTGTCGGTAATGAAGATCTCAAAAACTCATTTGACATTTGAATAAGAGGGTTTGTTTTCCAAAGTATCCTTAATTGAAAAAAAAAATGAATTTTTTAATCTTTCGGAACCAATTCTGGAAGCAGTTTTCCTACTCACTTGTTGATACATTCTTAATAGAGTTTCTGAAGACGTTGATTGCACTTTCTGAGGAGTGGAACCTTTTAGTTCAATCTTATTTTGGAGGAGAGTTGTTTGGACTTAGGTCGGGACTGTATGTATGCTTTAAATACTATAGATTGTTTTACGAGCTGAGTGTGAAATTGCATTTTCTTGCTGTAGGAATAATATTGAAGAATGGCAATTTGAGAAGTATCTATAAAAGTTGACAGTTACTTGGTACATCGTAATTGTCAATAACTAGATTAATACATTATTTTCGAACTTAGTGCAAAAATGTATACGGTTTTCATAAAACTGGCCATAAAATGAGACGGGTTTTGAAAGATTTTAATTTCAGTTCATTATATGGGGTTTCAGAACAAGCAAAACTTTTTATAAAAAATAACATTTTTTCCTAAAAAATATTTAAACATTTTTCACCTATAGAATACCCCATCCATGGACACGCTGTATAAGTGATCTTTGGTGATATACGTTCCTACCTCTTTTAAATCTGCTTAATGGATAATTTTGCAGAAAAAATAACACCATTATCTATTTTTTATCCTTGAAAAATCTAAACTTATTTATTTTTGTAATAATGAATCAAATAACTGGAAAAAAATACGCATTCAGAGTTTGTTCAACCATCCTTTGTCGTTACGTCATAAACGGTGACGTATTCTGCTGTTTTACGTATGTCTTTTATTATTTGAATGTTATTTTACACTTAACCTCAAAATTATAATCAATGACATATGTTAAGGGCTACGCTCATAAACTTACTCCAGTGAATAGAGAAGAGTATGATCACGTGATTTGAAAAGAATGTTTGTTGATTACTCGGAGTATCCGTTCACAGGCTACACCGGCCGGAGGCAAATCAGATGTCGTTGTGTTGTGTTGTGTATATTAATTTGGGGTTATATTTTTCATTTTGAAAATAGAAATTAATTAACCATGGATGAGTAGAATATTAATAATATTATCAATAAAAATAACAAGGGCACTAATCTGAACTGAGATACTGTATAAGCCAAACTGACATAACTGTCAGAGTATATTATGCTCCATTAAAAAGCGGAGTATGCAGAGTTTACTCCGGGTAGGTTTCTGAACGTTTATGAAAGCATACTCTATACTGGTAGAGTAAATTTATGAACGCTTCGGAGTAAACTATCCTTACTCTGAGTAAGTTTAATAACGTAGCCAAGAATTGTTTTCAAAATATGACAACTGAATTGTCAAAAGTAACAGATAAAATGTATGTCGACCTTAGATAAGAAATACGTTAATGACGTCATAATTTCGTCTCATCCATTTAAATAATGAGACAGCAAGCTGGACAATGTATGACGTAACGGCAAAGGATGGTTGAACAAACTCTACCCACTTGACAAATAAATCGATTTCTTTTACTTCCTTCGTGGTATTTTCATGATATTCATTCAGGAAGAAGCAATATTGGTTTCTATAGTAAAGCAGGAAGATTTCTTTTAACAAAGATTGAGTCGAAAGACATTGGGAAACACAAAGCCTTTCGCTAATAAATTTATTCAATACTGACTGGAAAATTATCCATTTTTAGACGAGTTGAAATGAATTTATGCGAAATTGTATCCGTAAAAAGCTTACTATATAGTCTTTAAGAGGATATTAATTCCACAGATAATTTGGCATTTCCAATTAAGCGTTAATTAAAAGTTGTTCAGTTGTGAAGTGAGGAGAGTATTTTAAATTTAATGAGTGTAAATAAACTTTTTCAAAAAAACGTTACGAATATAACTCTCTAGAGGAAATATTGAACGTGTGGTTAGAAAAAGGTTTTTGTAATATGATTTAGTAAATAGTTTGGTGAATACTGATTGACATAAGAACACAAGCCAGGAAATGAACTTTTCTCACTCGTAAGATCAACTCAATAAAATAATGGTACCTATTGGAAAAATTATTAATCTTTTTGGAATACGCAAACAGCCGAATGTCGTTTATTTTTCGATAAAAAAAATGTAAATCCAGAATATATTATCACTGAAAATACTGTATAAATTTTTTTGAGTTTCCCGCGTTAATCCGTTTTGGTGTTTTTTGACTTTAATGGCTTTCAACAGACTTAAATTCGTTCGTTGCTAAGATTAATTCGTCCACGCTTAAATTTTTAATACCAACAATAAATTGTCGACTAGGCCAAGCAATAATAGGTAAATATTTTTGACAAAAATCCTAGTAAAAAACGGATGATGCCTCATATAAAAGACATATAAAAAAGATATTGCGTAGTATTATTTTGATATGTTTTGGACACGCAAATGATTTGTTATAAACATTTAAAACGAAAAAAACCTTATCTGTCGTTTTTTGAATATTCATATCTTTGTCATTTTCCATTTGCTGAAACTTGGTACAAAAGAAGTTCTTTATATGCGCGTAGAGCAGACGCTACTTTGATCAAAATTTTCATTTTATATTTCTCATACTATAATGTTCAGTGTGTTTGGATGCGTGGTCGATTGTCCGCTTTTAAATTTTAAAACGGTTTTGAAAAGTATAGAGGTAGAGCAACAATAGTTATTTACGTAACTAGTTATGAGAAAAGCGATATTGTTCAACAAGCGTAATATTTGCCAAAACGAGCGCTAGCGAGTTTTGCTATTTACGCGAGTTGAACAATGTCGCTCTTTTCATAACGTGTTTACGTACAACGTTATATCTAATTCCGGCTTTTATAATATTTAATAAAATCTTCAATTACAATGGTAATATTAAAGTGGATTCAAATGATGTTAGAAGTATTGTCACTATGATGTATTCACCCAGGGAATTGACTTACTTTAAATAATTGTGTCCTTAATCATGTTGTTTTCAATGTTTATGAATCTTAAAATACTGTTGCATTAAAGTAATGGGGTAAATGTCAGTTTGAATAATAGGATCCTCAAAACCACCTGACATGTGCCAATGCCAATGAATTTCCTGTGCTGTTGGAAGAACAGTTTTCAATTATATAATGTTTTTGATAATATAATATTGCATATTTAGATATTTTTAGTATTGTTTGAATCGTAATCGGCACAATCTTAACCTTTAAATAAACGTCAAACCGGTCAAACGTCAAATATTTAATGTCCGTGGCTTGAAGCTCATACTTTTCGGTATGTGCTCAAGTAGCAAGGGGAAGGTAAGACTAGGCGTCACTCCCGGTAATAAATGAACTAAATTCACTTACTACGAGCTGATATCAGCAGCCAAAAGTGAATAATCGAAAACACCTTTAAACAGTTACGTGAAGTTTTTACATAATATGAAGGTTATGAAAAATGTGACGTTACATTACGTCAAGGAGTGACCTAAAGTGTCACATTTCGGGTTCGATTCCCGGCCGAAGCATATGAATCGCTGCTTCGTAAACGAGAAGGAGACTCGGGAGAGAGCACACGCACGCAAGCGAGGCACATAACGAAGCAACGTAACATAACGTAACGTAACGTAAAGTAACGGTCAGATATTTCGCGTCGCGACCCCCGGTCGCTCAAACATAACCTGACGTAAGGAACTAAAGTTCCAAAAACTGATCTTTGTTCTCATTACTAAAAAACAATATTTCCACAAAACTTTTGTAAATACACTCACAAAATATTTGAATTGTCTCTGAGGTTTTTCCCATTTTTTACTGAGCACTCTGTATACTTCATATTCGATCTAATTGATTTTTCCAAAATGTATTTTTCATCATAAAGGCGTCGACTTATATAAAAACCAATAACTTGTTCTAATAGCTTCATAACGTTGAGAACCATTAATATTTCACGATTTATTAGTTTTATGTTATATGTTATGTCCTACAATATTTCAACAGCTTGATTCATATCCATACAGGGTATACCAAAGTTCTTGACAATAATTACTGTATAAGTTCTTCCAATATTTAAAGATATACACGCATCATTTCGTATTTTTCTAAATATAAACAACTGGCATTTACAGTAGGGGCGATATTAATCTTGAAATGTCAGTCTGGCAATTTATATGATTAATTTTATTATTATAACAAAAAGAGCAGCAGAGAGTTCAGTTCAATTCTATTAATACTTTAGATACAAATTTTATTCTTTGTAGGTTTGGAGAAAAAAGTTTATTTTTTCATACCCAACGTATCAAATTGTATTTTAAAACAAAACAAGAAAATATTACCTTTTAGGAACAAAGATGTCTACTGAAAAACGTTTACAATAACAAAAGTTACCAATATAAACGTTGATATAATTTTCCAAAATCTGAAAGTCTAAGGGCGGGTATTATAAACATGTCTTGAAGTTAACTTTGAATTTAACAGTCAAGTTAATTTTAGGTTTTAAAATGTCAGTTTTATAAAAGTTTCATTTTCAAAAAAAAAGAAGAAAAATAGCCTGGAGCATAGAGAAATATTATCTATGACCTAGAGTTTTGGTATTTTGACTTAAGTTTTATGGTCTAGTTTTGATATCTCTGCAGTTTGGTGTATTCGTTATCTCAACATTATTCATAGCATCTTCTTCATTGTCGATTGAAAGTTCCTCAAAAATATCATGGATATCGTTTGTTAACATTGCAAAATTCAAAGAAAACAAAGTAAAAGCAATCAAAATATTCACAATATAATTAATTACGGTTATAAATTCCAAATTGTTGACAGAACCGCCAGAACAAAGCAACTATCAAATCATGAAAACCTGGTTTTTCCTTAAAGTTAATTTTAATCGATACCTCTTCCACTCGACAATGTTAACAGCCATTTTGACGTTAACTATAACATGTGACGTCATTCTACAAGTTAACTTTTAGTTATATGTCCAAATAGTTTCATAATACCCACCCTAATTTCATTGTAAAGTACATTTCACAACATTCCGTTGACTCTGTGCCTATCTGGTCTTAAGGATTCAATACTGAAAGTTTATATATTCATCCGTAGTTGGTAAAATTCAGATGATAAAACTAAATATTTCAGCAGCCAAACATTCCAGTTGTACGATTCTCTATTGTTATTGGATTAACGACTATTTGTAAGTCTTTATCTTGAATCAATAATGAGTTGAGCTATAACGAAATAACTTGGAATGGAGCATACGAAATGTTGAGGGAAGTAACGAATTTCAAATTTTGGTGGGTAAAGCACCAATTTTGGCGTATGCGCTGTGTGCAGGCTGCTTCTAAAGTAATCAAAAATATTGTTCTGGGCGATTTCTCACTCAATTTTAAACGTTTGTTTATTTGTAAAAAATAAAAATAAAAAATTAGTTTATTTCAATTTTTCACATAAATTTTTAGGTTATGTGAAAAAAATTTGAATACAAAAATTTTAGATCTTTTAATTACCTTTATCTTTGCCATGCAACTTTTTTCCTCAGGACTAGTAGTTCTGTCGAATTAACTGTTTTCTGCCATTAAAAACCCACCCCCTTTCACTTCCCAACCTCAAACCGCCCGTAAATTATATTTCCTTTCATTTTTGTCCTGTTCTTTTTCTTTTCCATTCCATTTTGCTATTATTTTTTTCACATTTCACCATTTTGAAAAGCTTAAGCCCTGGTCTATTATAGCTTCGATTAAAATATTAAAAACATTTAGCACTCTCTATAAAATTAACGATAAAAGTGATTACACACGTTTATGGGAATCTTAACGTCTTAAAACTGATTGGATGTTTCAGATTACTCCAAAAACACCCTGTACACTGTGTTATTCATAAGATGCGACATGGAAATTCCTGTACAAAGCTGTCAAACGCGATCTTACCTATTTACCAAATAGCGTTTATGGAAAATAATACAGATTTGGAAAAATACGTTCAAATGTTCTTTTAATTTTTTTAAATTTGCTCTGGTTCAATGGAAAAATGTATGATTATGTTTAAAAAAAGTAGTACACCATTTCCATAACACTTTCGAATAGTGATAACACCACAGCGGGGAATCGAACCGCGTTACTTCACGTTTAACTTCAAAATTTCCCGTGCTTCTACACGTCTGGCTATCTTCTACGCGGCTGAAAGTATTAGAAAGTGGTATGAAAATGGAGTTCGACTTTCTTAAACATAATTATTTATTCTCTTATTAAACCAGAGCGAATTTAAGGAAATCAAAAGTGCATTTGAACTTATTTTTCAAATCTGTTATTATTTTTCATGAACGCTATTTGGTAAAAAAGTTAGCTCGCGTTTGACAGTTTTGTACAGGAATCCCTCTGTCGCATCTTATATATAACACACTGTGTGAGTTTTTAGATTTCGAAATGAAAAATCAAAATGTGGATAAATAGAATGAAACTCTCAATAAATAGCAAGTGGAAAGAGAAAACTCATTTCTTCGAGAAATAATTCATTTTGAAGCGTTTC
>CAJUYI010000068.1:0-14614 GCA_910591695.1 Galerucella pusilla
GCATGTTGAGCAGAATCATCATATTTTGATGTCTAGAATCCACAGTTCAGATATTGGACATTCTTAATGAATCACCCTGTATAGTGTCGCAAGGTTACATCATCGCCTACCGAACAACTTAAGTGCAGTGTTCAAGGAGTGCAGTGTCCAAAGTTTAGTACAATTTTTCAAAGGATTCTGAGCTTCTATACCAAATATAATTATTGTATTGTTCAACTAACCTATGTACAAAGTAATAATTCGCTGTTCCACCGCTAATAACCAATGTGGTCGATGCGAAAAAAAAAATTAAAAATTTATCCATCCATTTTAAAGTTATCGAATTGAAACATTTAATTTTTCAAAACTTTAACACCCTGTATTTCGAAAAGTAAAAGCGCTGGACCCCTTAATCCCTATCATTTTGTCCAATTTAACGAGAGGAATCTACACGCAAACGTTGTAAGTGTCATTTGAAAACACCCTGTATAATATTCAGTACAAAATAAATAATACATTTTCAAGACAACAACTGATAAAAGAAACAATGTCATGTCGCTGATAAAAACAGGTGAAACCAAAAAAAAACATCTAAAATTATTCAAAATAACCAATATAAATGTATTACCTCGGTAATATCTATGGGAATCCAACTCAAAGTCGTCGCAGACGGAGTTAACGGACTAATATCTTTATTATTTCTTTCCCTAACCGCTATCGCTTCTTGTAATTGTTCATATTTCGGCCCGCTCAGATACCTTTCAAAAGAAATGGTTACTACGTCTCCACTTTCTTTGAGCTTTTTAACGGCATCATAATTCGAATAATTTTCAAGTGAAACGCCATCTACTTCAATGATTCGATCGTTGATTTGAATTTTACCGCATTTGAATGCTTCAGATTTTTCGTTGAGACTTTTTACGAAAATACCACAAAGAGCTTCACGTTCACATACATATCCAGCTACTGTGATACCTGTCAAAATTTATTGGATAATAAAATAGAGAATTGTATAATATCTAAACATTTTAGTCGTTCCTGACGCCGTACCTGGTTAGCCAAATCAACAGGTCAATAAAAAATTTTGAACAAAAAACATAGTTTGCTTTGAACATAATTAGTCATTGGTACCTATATGTATACCGGCTAATTCCTTTGTTCGCTAAACATGTCGGAAATGTTTCAATAAAGTGGAAAACATTAAAATTGAGTGTAATAGAAGTGAGATTTTTTTAAAAGTGTGTGTTAACAGTGGATTTCCTAGTTTTGAAGAATGGAAAAGGAGCAGATGTTGGGTAAATTTGTATTTTTGTTATTATGTTATATCATTCATTTCGGCCATTATGAATATTAATCATAATAATATATTTAAAAGAAGTTTCGAAACTATAAATTCTGTTATTTTATAAACTAATCTTCTATTAAACAATTTTATATACGAAATAAATCAGTTACATTTAATATTTTTTAATTTTAATTAACAAATTTATATTAGTTCTAACTATCCTATAAAATCTTTTCGAAAGTTTGCTTTACCCTTAGATTTAACGAGGTCTATTAATTAATTAAAATATGATTTATAGTCCCTAGTCCCTTAGATTCATAAAATCCCTTATGATTACTCATAAAAAAACGTGTTACAAATCTTTGTTTTTTCATTTTTGTTTTGATTCATTCTAATTTTTACTCTTGATGACGTAAGTAATATTTCAAAACAGAGATTTCTAGCAGGCTTACGCTGCTATACCTATAAATAATACAGTGTGGCCCCGTTGCTAGGTTAAGTAAAAGATAACATTTTTTAAAACTACTTGGTATTAACTGTCTAACTAGTGCCCTCTATGAGAGTCAAAATAAATTCATTGGATATCTCAGCTTCCAAATCATATTTATACAAAGTTTCATTATCTATGGCCAGCAGTTTCAACAATTGTAAAAAATGTGTACATTTTCAACAACCTGTATATTGAGCATGGAAGCTGTTACAATAACTTTTTATAAAACAAACCCCCTTTATTGTTTCATGTTCTATTTATCCTAGGACCATATTTTTTTGAAACACCCTGTATAAATATGACGGTTTTAAAATTTGCTGTTCTGTTTTTAAATATGGATTTCTACTTTTTTTCAGATTATGGGCGATAACATCTGCTATTTCAAGGTAGGTGAATTTTTTAAAAAATTCTAATTTTAATTTCCAGCAGTTATTACCATTATATTGCTATTCTAAAAGTGAAGCCGAGAGGGTTTTAATGTTTAGTGGGTTATTTTGGATATAACAAACTTTACAACTATATTGTGGATTTGCAAAAAATATGAAAATTTATATTTTGTAAAAAACCGTTTACAATTTGTAATGAAAAAATTGTTTTAACTTTAAATAGGTATATTTTTTAAAGTTCACTTGTATATGAGCTACGATTTTTGATATAATTTACACTTATTCAAACAAAAAATTAATAATACAACAATCAGTCAATAAAAACGTGATTCATGAAATAGTTCAAATGAACCAATATGAAATGATATGTTACTGTGCCTTAATTTATGCAGCGTCCAAAACATTGGATAGGTAATAATGTAAGAAGGCTGGTCTATCTTCAACACATCATTGGGATAAGAACTAATTGTTCAAAGTTTGAAGTTAGATTTTTAATTATTGGTGTGTGGTAACAAAATTAAAGAACTTTGAATTGCAATAGTTTTTAAACAGCTAGTTCAAATTAGATGTAATTTGGAAATGTTCCTATTAATATTAATCCCTTCTAGTTACTGACAATTCAGGTTTCTATCTTCATCTAGTAGAAAGTTACAGGCATTATCAACAATTCATAGCTTACCCAATCCATGCTCATCCTTGACTAATTGTACAGTTATTTTCTCCGTTTCTGGTTCTGAGTCAAAACTGTTCTGTTCAATTGGTGTTACAGGAGTAAGAGGTTGTTGTTTTGGAGAGCAACAGTCTATAGAATTGAAACCATTCGTAGCAGTAGGAGTAGTTTTCCCACTCAAATTTTTTTCATTCAAATTCCCGGGATTTAAAGTATATGTATGATTTTCTAATTGGTCTTGAACAATATCACTTTTCACAACCTAAAATTGACAATATTTTATTTTGATTCAATATTTTACAAGTAAATTGGGTGGAATAAGCAAAAATAGTCAAACTATTAATTTAAAGTGTTTTTAATATATTTTACAAATAATGTACAGGTTTAACAAATATTTGTGTAAACTACATTTTGCTTACTTGTAAACCTTCTGTATACTGAATAAATGAAGTGGTATATCCATTTTGAAGGAGCTGTCTATCTAATTCTTCAGGATCAGTTAATATTTTAGTAGGAACAATAGGTGCTGAGCAGTTGAATAAAAGAAAATCAGATGAGCTCGTTTCAACAGATCGGGCTACTACCATTCTCACCTAAAATTAGTTATTATTTGAACTATATTTATGCATAATAAATATATTTTAATAAGGACAACAATAACATTTACTATAATAAGATTGTGACAAAAAAATATTTTTCATTTCTCAAATTATCAGATGAATCAGAATATGTTTGTGAATAAACATTTCAAGTTTGGCTGCACTGAATGAAATTTATTAGAAAAACAAACAATAATCCAGATTTAGAAACTTATAATCAATCTAATCAATCAATTTCAGCTCACAATGAAGTGATTGATATGTATACTATGGAAAATTTATTAAAATAGACTAAAAAAATCCATATCAATAAATGTATTATTAAATAATCAGTATCACTATAAACCTAGATGATAACTAAAATGTTTTAAGCATAATTCCCAAACTTATTTATTAGTTCATTCTAAACTCATTGCTTCTGGTCTCTACATAGAACAAGGAATATTAAAAAAAACAGTATAAGAAAATAGTTAAGTCCATAATAAATATGAAACATATTGAGATCATATGAAAATCCAATGATATAAAAGCATACATTAAATGAACAAGACATGCATATTGTTTTGCAAGTCCCTTTAATAACTTCATAGTACTGAATTAATTACTTAGCATCAATAGACAACACATAGAACTACTTTACTAAAACATATACAAACACACAAGTGCAATGTACTATGAAATCTTACATAAGAACGGGTGAAGTTTAAAAAATGGTAAGCACCTGCTGTCCTGCCTGCCTCAACACAGTTGCCACCTGTTCTGCAGTGAGTCCTCTTAGATTAATATCTCCTATCTGAAGTATGTGATCTCCGCTTTGTAAGCGGCTGTCTTTATCGGCTATACCGCCAGGTAAAATAGACTTTATTACTACTCCAGTACTTCTACCTCCCACAATACCAAATCCAAGTCCAGAGCCGTCATTTATTAAATCAATTACTTCTACTTGAGACCATTCTGTGCTTAGAACCATGATTTTCCGTTTTATACATTTCTTTTACGGTACAGGCTGAAAAGTGATTTGGTCGA
Source organism: Galerucella pusilla (assembly GCA_910591695.1). NCBI lineage: Eukaryota > Metazoa > Arthropoda > Insecta > Coleoptera > Chrysomelidae > Galerucella > Galerucella pusilla. The sequence continues at coordinate 4,436 of CAJUYI010000068.1, forward strand.
GAAAACTCTGTTGAATCAATAAACTGAGCTGTTTCCCATTATTTTAGGGTTATTTTTGATCACTGACTCATGTTATTTGGTGTTAATATAAACAAATTTAAACATGTGGTTACTGTCAACATTTCGGCTAAATATTTATATTCCTACAACTACAGCGTTGTTCCTAGGAAAAATTTTATAGTAACAGAATACCACAGAAAAACGTAATAGATTGTCAAAAAAGGTAATAGATTGTTCTTCTTCTTTTTATTTGCTTTTTATATAGAGGATAAAGGGGATTATTGATAGGGTAATGGAATTTCAAAAATTTTACACGTCGACTTAACAGATTTTTCTTACGTTCAACACTTTATTGAACTATATTTAGTGCAAAAAGTGGTTCTTTATCTCTTCCCCCCTTGACCCTAACTGCACTACCTCCAGAAAGGGCTCGGTTCTGATTACTTGCTCCGTTCAGTTGATTATAACCTCAAACCATAAGGAAAACAATCAGAATTTAATTTATTTTGATGCGGTTTCAAAATGTTTGAGCACTTATATATAAAAACCAACAATTTCATCACCATAACATTTAAGAATGAAGGATAATGAAACAAACTTATCCTATGATATTGGTGTTAGTTCAGAAAATAAAAAAAGAGCAGAAACGGGTGAAGTGAACATAATTTTTAATTTTATTCAACTAATTTAATTATTTTAGACATCGATTTTTATAAAAGATTTTTAAAACATTGTTATTGTTGAACATTATTGTAAACTAAATAATAAGAACAATAAATAGTATGCTAACCTAACTTTCCTCATTTTGCGCATTCTTATTAAGATTTTCTGCTCACTTTGTTCACCCGCGACACCCACTCAGGTTGAAAATTATCTTAACAGAGCTGAACAAAATGTGAAAAGAACACAACAATTTGAACAAACTGACTGACAAGCCAACTGACAACTATTTCTTAGAACATAAAATAATATTAGCAATTTTGTATTCTTCTCTTTTAGACTCTTTTGTTTTGACCTTCACTTGATCTGATCGGTGATCCTATGAGCATGTGCAAAGTGCAAATGTCATTACCAAATCCACTCCATGTATCATTCATGAAAAGGTAATAGATTGCTATCAAAACGTAATAAGGTAATAGATATGGTTAAAAGGTAATAGATCTATTACGAACGTAATGACAGGAACAACACTGTACAACTAACTAATTTTTAAATAAATAAGATATTTATAATCAACTTTGACATTGACAACATAATGACATGATTGACATGTGAAAATTGAAAGGTACACTTACACTACTGTCTTCTTTTTTTTAATATCTGTGTTGATCATTTGGGAAAATCGGGAACTTTGTGAAATGTTCAATACATTTGAATTTTGTATCTTGTATCTGTTCTATTTTGTAGCTTTAGGGGACTCTATAATATTAAAAGATGAAAAATAAAGTAAACTGATATGGCATGTTCTGCTAATTGCACTTTATGTTTTCCGCTTCGTTTGATAATCTCGAAGATCCGTAAAAGTGCATAGCGTCATACTCGGTGTGCACTGAGTTCACACTTCCATTAAAGCAGCAGAAAATGAAAAAACGGCGAAAACGCCATGAATCCCAGAATTTACTATTTACTTACAATAAAAAAATTCAAGATTGTTGCTTAGTAGCCTTGTAGCACAGAGACAATATTTTAAAAAAGTAGAAAACTCTTTTCTATGGTCCCTAAGTAGGTTGTTTGTGGTCCAAGTATGGTCCACAACCACAAATCCCTTTGTTTTGTGCTATATGGCATGGTCAGTTGGTGATGGTGTATTCTGTGGTCAAATTAAAATAACCTAACTTTATAACAAACCAAGAAATGAAAAAATGAATATGGAATTAAAAAATGGGAATGTAAACTTTAGTTGTAAATTAGGACTCCTTACACGACCTGATGGATCAGCAGTGCTTAGTGAAGGTATTGAAAATAATATTAATGCTTAACTAAAAGAGTAACGAAGAACATTTCTAGGCAACACAAGTGTATTGGCTGGTGTTTATGGTCCAGTTGAAGTAAAATTACAAAAACTCTTTATAGAGAAGGCTTCAGTGGAATGCCATTATAGACCAAAAAGTGGGCTACCAGGTATATTTTTTATTACTATCAATATTACAATGTTCAGATAAACAAAATATCGCTTAAATTAGTATTTAAGTAATCATACATTCATTTTAAAGGTGTACGAGATCGTTTGTATGAGTCACTCATTAGAAATATATGTGAAACATCTTTAGTAGCTTCTTTATATCCACGTACAGCTATTTTAGTAACATTACAGGAATTGCAAGATAGTGGCCAAGTAAGTCATCATTTGATTTAAATAACTTTTTGTAAACATTATTTGTTTCAGTTGATATCATGTGCAGTCAATGCAGCTTGTCTGGCATGTCTAAATGCAGGCATTGATATGAAGTTTATGTTTGCATCTGTAACTTGTTACTTAACTTTGGGGGAAGAAATAACATTGACCGCTTCTATCACAGGAGACAATAAAGCCACATTTGTTTTTGTGTTTGACTCATATAAAGGAAAGATTATAGCTTCACACACCAAAGGATCATTTTCAGAAGAACAGTTTGACGAAGCTGTGAAATTGAGTAAAGAAGGAGTAGAAGATATTTTTAATTTCTTTAAAAAAGCTGTACAGAAAAGTGTGTAATTTTTTAAAGTTATTGGTGGGATGAGGGAATTCAAAACAATATGTATGAAAATACATTTTATTAAATATAAAATTAAGTGTTATTTATGTTATACAAATCATACAATGTATCTCAATAACATTTAAGCATATTATGATTGGAAAAAGTATCCTATTTCAACAGATTTTATTATTTTATATTAAGACACACTGCTGAGCGATTAATTAAGAAAATATATTCAGTTTGAAGGTAATGTTTGAGAACTGACCATTGCAACTTCTGTAGCTAATAAATGAAATGACAACCACCAAGATAATAATGGTTGGACCCCAGCCAAAAATAGTAGAAAATAAAGACGTCTTTTATGTCCTGTTGTTGTTGTTTGGGAACCATAGTAACCTGCTTCATGTGAACTTTCGGATAACACCTGCACCTAAAATATATACAATTTTTTAAGCATTTATACCAACACATTTACACAGATGAAAAGAAATAATTTTAACATCTTTCCATACTTTTTTTTTGGAATCGATATTACATCTTATTTTAATCTGAAATGAATCTATTCAAAGTTGGGTTAGTGAGTATATTGTGAACAAAATTTGTAATATCCCTTTTTTCACAATGGGCTCATTTACATATTTTTTTTATTTTAGCGAGACTCCTAAGTCGCCTAAAAAAATTATAAACATTAAACAGCGCTCCTCTCCGAATTTCAGGCGTGACGTCATCACATATGAAATCTCGAGTTCAGAGAGCGGATACCGCGCCGATTGGTTTTCGGTTAGATGACTACTTAGCTAGTAACAGTATTTTGCTTGTTTATATGCTCATTATTATACATTTTAGCAAACTATAAACAGTGTTGTGTTTGTGAACGTTTAGAAATAATTTAAACTATTCGTCACAATGGACCAGAGCCGGAGTAAAAAAAGGCTATAAATATTGTGCGGTTCCAGAATGTAAAAGTACTACGATTAAAACATCTAACAAAACATTTATTTCTATTAATAAGGATGCAAAAAACGGAAGCAATGGCAGAAAAGCATAAAAAGACTCAAAGCATTCACTGATAAGTCAACATACTTTGTTTGTCTATTTTTAGAATTTCATTTTCTTCAATCAGAATCGTTATAAATTACCTTATAAAATACGTTGTGAATCCATATTGAGGGGGTTATTGAAAACCATACGCTTGTATTAATCTAAATTTTTTTAAATACGGAGATAATAATGTTCTTATAGCTTGTGGTGTTATTAATGTTCAAAATTATTCAATAAAATAATGGGTCAGTTCTTCACAAATTAAATTTTATTAAATAATACTTTTTTCCATAAAACAGGTAATCTTTTCAGTAGATCATCAAAAAAAAAATTATTTTATATGATTCAAAGTCCGGATCAGCTTTAACAAATATTGCTTTTTTACCAGTAAGGTGCATGTGCATTTGAATCTGATGTGAACATATGGAACTAATGTTTCCTGCTTCATCAAAATAAGATTTTCTTGTTCTTTTCAACATTGGTGATTTAATTTCCACTACACATTCATTATAAATAGCATTTGGAGAAGCTCCTTTAATCGGGCAGTCTTTTTACTGAGTAACCTATAGCGTTATCTCCGTAACTACTTTGTCCACCAGACCAGGGATAAAATAAAACATCTGGAATCACCCTGTATATCATTAGAGAGAGCATGTATTTATGAAAATATTGACATTTTTAATCATTTCGGTCGGAAAACAGCCAAAAACGATGTGTCACATAGTCTAAAATTATAATTTAATAAACTCGTGTTTTTGATTAAAAAACTTCATAATCATTAGCAAGTCCACTTCTGGAAGATTTAATGAGTCTGCTTTTTTAAAATTACGTCCACACATTTTATTTTATACACACAAAATTTTGTAGGTCATTCAAAATACGCGAGATACTTTACAGTCAGAAGCGTAATGTTAGTGCACAGTAACCTTCATATGCGGTGACCAGTGCCAGATTTACCACTGGGCCAACTAGGCCGCAAGCAAATGGGGGCCGCACGCCGCAGCGTTTCATAAAAAAAATTTTATTAAGAAAAAATATTGAATTTCATTGTCAACTAATATGTTGTACCAATTTTAAAAAGTAAAATTATAAAAATAAACGTTATGTATTAATATGAAATCTGCTTTATACTTTAATTCCATAATCGTGAAGTTAAAGGATACGATATAATAATTATAAGCCATTTTATATTATTGCTAGCATCCACATCCTGCATCCATTGATGTTTTCCAATTGGTGTTTATTTTCAAGATATCTCAACTACTCTCTTGTTTTGACGTGAGCTTGAAATAAGGCACATTTCAATTTGGCCTAGGGCCGCAAGTACCTTAAATCCGGCACTGGCGGTGACGTCACCGTCATAGTCTTCGCCCCGCTCTCGGTATGCTTGTTTAATTGGTTGTATTAGGAGAACGACATATTCTATTGACATGAAATTTTCAGAATAATATTTTTATCCCTAGTACTTTGTTTTACGACAGTTGAAAATGATTTAAAAATTTTAGTAAACGAGCCCATTATAAAAATAGCAAAGTCAATTTCATACTTATTACTAACCTTAAGACTTCTTACAAGAAAAAACGCTAATGCAAAGCTGGAATAAACCAGACACAAGTAATAACCCATTTTTCCAGCTAAAAGGCTTATTGCTATGCTAAATATAGTTCCTACAAACTTGTAACCTGAGTAAGCTAGCAGATCTAAAGTTCGAAGACCAGTTTCTACTTGAATAACATACCTAAAAGAAAAATACTTATTAACTGATTTACCAAATTCTGAAAAAATGTACTCACAATGTACCACTGTATATAGCTAGTTCGACAATGCACCAAGCTAATGCAGACGATGCCAGAATTCCAATTTGCTCTGGACTAAATCTATTTTGCATTCCCAATACTAAACCAGCAATTACAACGTAAGTGACATAACCCATAACTGGGATATACAAATCAGGTGAGTTGATTTCATAACGAGGTTGTACAGGACCATCCTGTTCATATTTCACTGACCAATCCTAAATTACAAAATTCAACTGTCAAATACAGAGTTCAGACACCAAAAATTTTACACAATTTCAAAAGTGGTTACCTCTTGAACTACTCATTTGATTCTTTTCGAGTTGTAGGTCAATAATTCTTTTGTAGCAATATTGTGGTTGAAATATTGATGTGAAGTTTAATTTGTAAATATACAGGGTGCATAAATGTGAAGATCTTTTTTACCAAAAATTTTTAATGGCCAGTTTAATATCAAAAGCATTACTTACCTTATGAGTAAAAGGGAAAAAGAGCAATAACAACTTAGAAATAACATATTTGGTATCAACAGCGAAATAATATTTCAATTTTGATATAGGAACAATTTTTTCAACTTCATTTTTTAACATGGTCTTTCCTGCTCCTGCTAGCTGAAAAATATATGCCAATAAATTGATTTGAGTTTATTTAAAATAGTTTTTAAGTGGAGTCATTGATATACCTGTTGTCCATACTGCAGGGCCATATCTTGTACTACAGGTTGACCCAAAACACTTAAATTTGGAGTTTGACCAGCTAGTGGATTGATGTTAAATGTTTGATTAAAATGCTGGCCTTGAGGGGTCATATTTGGTGTATTATTGAACTGTGAATTATCCATGGAAGGATATCCTGAAAATTTTTGACATAGAGTCCAGAACAGACAAGTTAAATATTACACTCACCCTGAGGGAAATTACTTATATTGGGATCTATGGTCGGATATAAATTCGGCTGTTGGGGAATTGGAGCATGTTGATCATACGGGGTATAACCCATTGATGTTACATCTGGCACCCTTTTTAATTTTCTGCCAAGGGCTAAAATTGAAATTTTAAGGTTAGTTTATTGATGGGTAACATATTTATCTAGTTTTATAATTCACTTACATTGTCTACCCCCAGTATTGGCATTATAGTTCATTTTTATTAGATTTTACAGAAATTTCGTTTCAATAATAAATACTTAATACTACTATAAATATAACTACACGTCGAAGACATTTAATTTGTCATTGTCATTATGACAGTATGACAGATAAGATGGCCATCATAACATGAATAGCATACATATGCAACTCAATGTAGAAATCTCAAACCCAATTTTCAAGCCCTCTACTGGTTTGGTGACCGAATTGTATAGCTGTAACCATGGCCACCTAGAATACAAGGCCGGAATCCTAGATTTGGCAACGTGGCGCACCTGTCAAATAGTGGGCCGATGAAACGACTTGTAGGCCTACTACAATGTTGAGAAATATGAAATAAACCAAGCTATAGAACATTTTTAACGAATAAAAATCGAAATATTTATAGGTAGACTAAATAAAATAAAAATGCAAAAGGTAATTTATTGATAAGAATATAAAATATGAAGAAAATCAGCCTCTAACTTCTCCTACAGCTGACCAGACACCACCTTAAAATAATCATTTCTTCGCCTTTTATTTCTTAATAAACCTTTATTAATACAAACTGAACTACATACAATAATATGGGTACAACAGAATTCTTGAGAAGTAAATAAATAGTGGGTATTTAAAATCATTAAACTAGATAGAATGTACAGAATTATTGTAATTAAGAATTTTTCTTTGTTTACATTTTGTTTCATGATTATTATTTATATGTTTCTTATTAGCTTGTAATTTATCCTCAATTGTTTTTGGTTATTTATAAAAATATTCGCTAAAATAGATAATGTCATTTCTAAAAGAAAACTGGTTCAGATAGAATATGCCTCTAACTTTGACCTTCCTCATGGTCTTGTGTTTGATCACTAACCACAACATTTATACAATTTGGACATTCTAATTTTCTAGAAACTTCGAGACTTACATAACCAGCTCTAAACTGAACTACTAAATTTGATACATGCCGAGATGTTATTAGTAAACTAATATCATAAAGAATATCTACAAATTCATGTGTGGTTACTTGTTCATCTTATTTACGAATATTTAACAGCACAAGATTATTAATATTGAATTGAATTTGTCCATATTGTGCATTTTTATGCAATAAATTTTGCTCTATTCTTACCTCGATATCCTCGATTATCATTGATTCAAATATTTTTATACTACACCTTACATCTGGTTTATCATTGCCAAATCCGATCAGATATAAATATATACAGTTTGTTTGTTGATGACACTCAATTTAGATTTAAACTGTTCACACAAATTTAAAACATTCACTATCACATCACTGTTCAACAATTCCTCTTGTTGTTCCTGTTGTCTATCTAGTACCCTTCTTCATATTCCAGGATTACTTCTTGCTGCTGGATTCTTCTTTACTGAAAGATATTTTGGGTGACTGGGAAATATTTGTGGTATTAGATTTTCCTTTAATACAGGTCTTTTCCTTGTAAATATCTATCACCATCCTTATCCTTGTACACTTCAGTGAATGAAATTTGATGTTTGATTCCCACTTTCCAGTTTGCACGTGGGATACTTCTCAACCATTTGTTCTTCACCTCATTACTTTGTGGAAACTTGAATACTGTAATATATCCTTCACTGTTGGGAGCATAACTTGAAGTACAACTTGGTACCAAACATTTCACAGGCATCTACAACAAAATAAAATATTTAATAGTACATAAGTAATTAACCTTATTGGCTTAATTTATAAATATACTTCATTTAGGTGAGTCCAATGTGGGATGGCTAAACAAGAATCACAAATTGGATAATAATATAAAAATTAGTCTTGGTTCAAGTCATCTCTAAACATTTTCAATGAGTTTTAGAAAATTTATAACCATACTTTATTTGATACAATTACCATGTTATGCCTTATATTTTATATGAGTCCACAGAACAGAGAGTATGTTTACAAATCATACTGATGCTAAAATCTTTTTATTTTATATATATTATCAAATATCTTACCTCTAAAACTAAACACAAACAGAAGTCTTATGTTGAACTTGTCAGGCTGTTAACTGCGAAAAAACGAGCACAAAGTTCATAAACTTGATTTAAAAAGATAGTACATACTTAAGATCACCTATTACATATCACGAATTATCAACATACGCGCATTATAAACGTAAATAAATATTATATCGACTGATTTCACGGTCTCGCCATGATAAAAATCTGACTTGATCGGCCCACTATTCACTGTTGCCAAATTTCAGCATTCCGGCCTAGTATTGTAGATGGCCATGCTGTAACTGTGAACCAAGACCAGAAGATAGTAACTGTATAGCTTGCTATGATAAAGGCCTCACATAAGTGCGCGGGATCTTTATCGAGTAGCTGCTAGCTTCGTTGGTTTCTTCACAGATGGCACTACCCAGCTTAATGGAAATTAAAACGGCAGTATAAAAAAAGTTCAATAATAAAATATGTAGTTGAAAGTAAATAAAACTATCAATTATAATAGAGATATGCTCTATATACGGTCTTATCACTAATTGTATATTTCAGAAAAAAATAAATGGATTTTGTAAATCATTTATTTAAATTTGATAATGGATTTGTTAAAAAACATGGCATTTAAATTATCGATTATTATTATTCATCTCTTAACGTTAACAGCGACGACATAGTCTCTGTATTTTCTTATTTTTGTCTTACCTTAACCTACCCTTTCCAATATATTTTTTTAGTTTTTCTACTGTTTCAGCTATAAGGATTCGTTTTTCCCACAATATTATATATTCTCTCATAACTTGAATTCGTATTTCCTTTTTAAAATTATTTTATGAATACATTCAACGACTATTTTTCTCAGTGTAACTTAAATTATATTCTAAAAAGCCATAACATCATTACACCCTTTTTACTTCCATATCCAAGGCGATTTTAATTATTTCAAATCACGAAAGAAAGCTTTGGATGTTCAACATTCGCTCCTTCGTATAGAGTATAGACCAATCGCCATTTATGGACATTGACCCATCAAATTTAATCGGTGGGCAGGGTTTTAAACCTCAGAACACGTTACCTTTTATTACTTTTTGTTTTGTGCGAAACTATACCCGTACAATATGGATCGTTTCCATGCACCATTATTACGAAACTACACTGAGAAACAATTCAGCCAACAATTATTAGGATTTCGTCGATAAATATTTTGTGAAAATTGAGCATTACTTCAAAGTTTATTAATAATTTAGTAATATAGAACTGATAGACTGCATTACTTCAAAGTTTATTAATAATTTAGTAATATAGAACTGATAGACTGTAAAAAATTGACAAATTCTTTGATGAAAAGTTTGGTTTTGTAAAAAGCTTAGACCTAAACTTGATGCGGTTGAAGGTAGATAAGTACAAGTTGCGGACGTTTTCCAAGTCATAGAAAGGCTTCTCCGTAGATATCAAGCAACTGGATACGTGAGAGAAAGACCAAGTGTCACTGTCTCCGTAGAAGATCGTTATCTGATTGTGTATCATAGAGAAAGAGAAATAAATAATAAAATGC